>JAABKJ010005771.1:0-22677 GCA_011634705.1 Andricus grossulariae | reverse complement strand
TCATCTTTTTAGTTTGAACAATAAACTCCTTAGTTATAACTTGAACTACTTCATTAAAATTTAAGTTTTTCGGTTGAACATTCATGATTTTAGTTGAAAATTTAACTGTTTGTTTAAAAATATACTTCTTTGTTCAACAATTTATACTTTTGTGTTGAAAATTTAACTTCTTTGTAGAAAATTCATCTATATTTTCAGAAATTGAACTTTTTTTTGATAATTCGACTTTTTTGGGAAAAATGATCCTTTGCACTTTTAATTTAATTTCCCAAATTTTTAAATCGATATCTCATTACATTCGAACATAGTTTACTGCGTAACAATGTCGCTAAGGTATAAGAATCGGATCAGTAGTACATGGCCTTGATGCTAGGAGGCGATATTACCCCAGGTGTCATATTACCTTCAAGTGTCATATTACCCCTAGGTGTCATATCCTCCCCAGGTGTCCCAATAAACCCAGGTATCATATTACCCACAGGTTTAATATTACTTCAGGTGTCATATTACTTCCAGGTGTCATATAGCCCCTCCAGGTTCCATATTACTTCCAGGTGTCATATTACCACAGGTGCCATATAACCACAGGTGTCATATTACCACAGGTGCCATATTACCGCAGGTGTCATATTGTCCCCAGGTGTCATATTACTTCCAGGTATCATATTACCCCACCACCATTATCCTCACTAAATTTATCGTTTTAAGTTGAACATTAAACCTCTTGGTTAAAAGTTGAACTACTTCATTACAAATTAATTTTTTCAGTTCAGCAACCATAATTTAAGTTGGAAATTCAACTGTTAGTTTAAAAATTATTTTCTGTTTTCAAGATATCATATTTTCGTGCTGAAAATTCAACTCTCTTGTAGAATATTCATGATTTTGGCTTGAAAATTCAACAATTTGGTAGGAAATTACACTTTTTTTGGAAAATTCACATGATCTGAAAAATAAAACATGCTGGGTTATCCAAATGCTCCTTTGCGCTTTTAATTTAATTTCCTAAATTTTCAACTCGATATCTCATCACATTCGGACGTAGTTTGTTGCGAAACAATGTCGCTAAGGTATAAGAATCGGATCAGTAGTACATGGCCTTGATGCCAGGAGGCGATATTACCCCAGGTGTCATATTACCTCCAAGTGTTATATTACCCCCAGGTGTCATATTATCCCCAGGTGTCATATTAACCCCAGGTTCAATATTACCCGTAGGTGTAATATTACCCCAGGTGTCATATTACTTACAGGTGTCATATTACTTTCAGGTGGCATATACCCCCCCCCCTAGGTGTCATATTGCCACAGGTGCTATATTACCACAGGTGTCATATTACTTCCAGGTGTCATATTAAACCCAGGTTCAATATTAACCTTAGGTGTAATATTACCTTCAGGTGTCATATTACTTCCAGGTGTCATATTACTTTCAGGTGGCATATACTCCCCCCTCAGGTGGTATATTACTTTCTGGTGGTATATTACCACAGGTGTCATATTACCACAGGTATCATATTGTCCTCAGGTGTCATATTACTTCCAGGTGTCATATTACCTCACCACCAATATCCTCACTAAATTCATCGTTTTAACTTGAACATTAAACCTCTTGGTTGAAAGTTGAACTACTTCATTACAAATTAATTTTTTCAGTTGAACATCGATAATTTGAGTTGAAAATTCAACTCTTAGTTTAAAAATTATTTTCTTCTTTCAAATATCATTGCATTTGTACATGAGCTATTGCGAAAAAAAATCGCTAATGTATAATAATCGGATCAGTAGTAAATGGTCCTAATGATAAGGTAAATATATTACCCCAGGTAATATATATTACCCCAGGTGTCATTTTACCTCCAGGTGTCATAATACCCCAAGGTGTCATATTACCGGCAGGTGTGATATTACCCCAGGTGTCATATTACCCACATGTGTCATATTACCTCCATTTGTGATATTTCCTTAGGTGTCATATTACACCCAGATTTAATTTTGTCCCTAGGCCTCATATTACTTCTATGTGTCATATTACATATTCATCCAAATGATTCATTTTTAAACTAAAAGCGGCGAATTCTTAACCAAAAATGGACAAGCTAAATTTTCAGGTTATCAATTTTCACGAAAAAAGAAACTTATTTTCACCTAAGTAGTTTATTTAAAACCAAAGAGATTAATCTTCAATAAACAAAGAAAAATGTAATAGTTCATATTTCAAACATAAAATGTTTCAAATTAAAAGCCGTTGAATTCATCCGAAACGGACTAATTTTTAACAAATCTTGCAATTTTTCAAATAAAAAATATCAGTTTTCAAACAAAAATAACAAGAATTAAATTAAAGAACAATTTTCAACAAAATAGTTACATTTTTAACGAGTCCTATCATCTGTCAGGTTTAAAATTTTACAATTTTGTATAAAATTTAACTATTTGGTACAAAATTAAACCGTTCTTTTTTTTAAATTCGTTTTTTTTTTGTGGTGGAAAATAAATGTTCATAGTCGAACATGAAATTTTTTGTTTAAAAATTTGTTTAAAATTTAAAAAGCTACACAAATGAAAAAATATGTATATTGCGCAGTATTTTAAATTATACTTAAGCAATGAAAAAACAATGACTTAAAAATTCTAATCAGAATAATGCATCGGCTCCACTAAGATAACGAAATTGGGTCAAGTGCAACATCGCACACCTGAAAAGCAATGAGCCCGTAAATTTTTGTTCATTATTTATTTCGAAAACAATCATATCAGTAACCGGATGCTGTACATATAGACCAAATTTACCAGTTACTCTACACGAAATCTATTTGAAAAAATGGATATTCTTATAAGCAACATATGCCTTGCATTCGCGGTGTTATTTTTTCTTGTTGGTAAGTCTATAATTACTATAATTTAAATAAAAAGAAATAGAAATTTTAAAACGGAAAAGCGTGCGTGAAGTTCAACAGGAAAAGCGTGTGTGAAGATAAGCAGGAGAAGCGTGCGTGAAGTTGAACAGGAAAAGCGTGTGTGAAGTTAAACCGGAAAATCGAGCGTGAAGTTGAACAGGAAAAACGTGTGTAAAGTTAAAAAGGAAAAGCGTGCGTAAAGATAAACCGGAAAATCGTGCGTGAAGTTGAACAGGAACAGCGTGTGTGAAGTTAAAACGGAAAAGTGTGCGTAAAGTTAAACAGAAAAAGCGTGCGTGAAGTTGACCAGGAAAAGCGTGTGTGAAGTTAAAAAGGAAAAGCGTGAGTAAAGTTAAGCAGGAAAAGCGTGTGTAAAATTAAAAAAGAAAAACGTGCGTGAAGTTAAACTTGAAAAGCGTGCGTGAAGTTGAGTAGGAAAAGCGTGTGTAAAGTTAAAACGGAAAAGCGTGCGTAAAGTTAAACAGGCAAAGCGAGCGTGAAGTTGAGCAGGAAAAACGTGTGTAAAGTTAAAACGAAAAAGCGTGTGTAAAGCTAAAACGGAATAGCGTTCGTAAAGTTTAATTCATAATCATATTTTGCTCGCTACGCGCGCTATAAATTTCTTTATTACAGCGAGAAAATTCCAGTAGATTCAATATGAATAACACAATTTTTTTCATTTACTTAGAATTCTTTAAAATTAGCAGATAAGTCACTTTTTTTATTAACTATTTACAATTACTTGATAAAGTAACTTCAAGTTACCTGAAAAGTTACTTTTTTCACTTTCTTGATTTTATAATTTAAAAATCAAAATAACTAAGTTGATAATCCATAAAAAGTTAATTTAAAAAGAAATAGGCGTTAAAGTAGGATTTTTTAGTCACATTTTTTAACAAAACAGTTGTAATTTTAACCAAAAAATATGGATTTTTCCCCCGGAAGAAATTATTTTTCAAGTCAAGAAAACTAATTTTCAACAAAAAAGTTACTTTTCAACCAAATTTTGACTTTCTACCAAAATTGTTAAATTGTTTTCTAAATACAGAAATTTTCAACAAAACGGTTGAATTTTCATACCGAGAATACTATTTTTCAACAAAAAAGTTCATTTTCAACCGAATAGTCGAATTTTCCACATTTTTTAATGCGAAAAGACGAATTTTCAACAAAAGAGTTAAATTTCAGACAAAAAAATTAATTTTCAAACAAAAAAATAATTTTCAACAAAATAGTTGAATTTTCAATCCAAAAATACTATTTTTCACCAAAAAGGTAATTTTCAGCCAAATAGTTTAACTAACTGCTATTTTCAACCCAAAAAGACAAATTTCCAACAAAAAAAGTGAATTTTTAACAAAATTTGTACTTTTTACCGAAATAGTTAAACTTTTAAAAAAATACATGAATTTTCAACTAAATGGTTGAACATTTATGCCGAAAATATCGATTTTCAAGAAAAAAGTTAATTTTCTACCTTTTGTAATCCAAAAAGACGAATTTTCAACAAAAGAGTTAAATTTCCGACAAAAAATTAATTTTTAACAATATAGTTGAATTTTTTAACAAAATATAAAGATTTACCACCGCCCCCCCTCTCCAACTCATTTAAATCAAAATAATTAAATTTTCAACCAGAAAAGATAAATTTTCAAAAAAAAACTGTACCCTCTTTAGAATTTTTTTTTTCACTAAAAGAGATCGATTTTGAAACGGAAAACGAAATTTTGAACGAAGAAAGAAAAAATGGCCACTAATTTTTTTAATTTTTCCAACAAAAAAGTTTATTTTCAACCAAATAGTTGAATTTTCTACTTTCTGTAATCCAAAAAGACGAATTTTCAACAAAAGAGTTAAATTTCCGACAAGAAAATTGATTCTCAAAAAAAAAGTTTAAATTTCTAAAAAAAAATTAAAATTTTCCATACCCCCCCCCCCAAACACATTTGAAACAAAATGATTAAATTTTCAACCAGAAAAGATAAATTTTCAAAAAATGGCTGAGCCCTCTTCAGATTTTTTTTTTACCAAAAGAGATCAATTTTGAAACGAAAAAGCCAAATTTTGAACCAAGAAAGAAAAAAAATTATTAAAAAATTACTAGTATAAAAAGTAAATTATTTCAATCAAAAAAGATTTTGATTGAAATAAACCAAAATAAGAACAAATTTTCAACAAAATAGTTGAATTTTTTACAAAATACATGAATTTTCAACCAAAATAGATCAATTCTCAACAAAAATATAATGATTGATATTATTGTAATGAAAAAAGATTTGGATTTGAAATCAAACACAGTTTTATTCAACCAACAAAAAAAATATATTTTTTAGCCAAAAGAGACAAATTTTTTTTTAATGTGAATTTAACTATTTCATTCTTGGTCGAAAATTCATATTTTTGGTTGAAAATTCAACTATTAGGTTCAAAATTCATTTTTTGATTAAATATTTATTAATTAAGCTAAACATTAATTTTTTTGCTTAGAAATTTAACTGTTTTCTTGAAAACTTATTTTTTTTGTTGTGAAAATGAATTTTTTCAACTGAAAATTTAACTATTTCATATTTGGTTTAAATTTTATCTTCTTCAGGTCAAATTCAAAATATTTGATTGAAAATTTCTGTATTTTGTTGAAAAATTTTTTTTGTAGAATATTAATCTTCTCAGTCGCTATTTTACTTTTCTGGTTGAAAATTTGTTTCTTTGGTTCAAAATTTAACTATGAAGTTGAAAATTCTTTAAAAAAATCAAAATTTGGTTGAAAATTCATTCATTTTGATGAAAATTAATATTTTTTGTTGAAAATTTATTTCTTCGGTTGACAATTTTGTTTTCATTCAAATTAAGTTTTTTAAACTGAAAATTTAACTATTCCATTGTTTGGCGAAAATTGATCTTTTGTAATAGACATTTAATCTTCTTGGTTTAAAATTCATCTGCTTGGTTGAAAATTGAACTATTTCGTTCAAAATCATCTATTTGGTTCAAAATTTGACTTTTTTGGAAAAAATTCATCTTTTGCGTTAAAAATATATTTATTTTGGTAGAAAATTCATATTTTCGGTTTTTAAATTTAACTTTTTGTCAACAATTTGTGTTTTTTGCTTGAAAACTCTACATTTTGAATGATATTTTTTTTTATTGACTAAAAAATCTCTTTTGTTGAAAATTCCTCTTTTTGTGTTCGAAAATTTCACTTTTTGGTTTTAAAATTAGTTTGTCCTGATTAAAGTTTTAAATAATTTTTAATCAAAAATGAAACAATTGCATTTTCAGAAAAAATAATTATTTTTCAACCAAAAAAACTAATTTTCAACCCAAAAAGAGGAATGTGCCACAAAAGAATTGAGTTTTCAAGCAAGAAAGGTTTTTCAGTCCATAACAAAAATCTCATAAGAAATTTTGAATTTTCAAGTCAAAAACCGAATTTTTGACAACAGCGTTAAGTTAACAACTCAAAAATATGCATATTCTCCAAATTAATTGAATTTCCAACCCAAAAAGACCAGTTTTCAACAAAATAAGTGAATTTTTAATTAAAAAAAGATCAATTTTCTAGCAATAATAGAATAGCTACACTTTCTGTTAAAAAATCTATTTCAAAAAATAATGAATTTTCAAAAAAATAGTTATATTTGTTACCAAGGAAATAAATTATGAACTAATGTGATGAATCTTCAATAAAAAAAGTGGATTTTTAACCAAATAGTTCAATTTTCAATCCGAAAGGTGAATTTTCTATTAAGAAAGACAAATTTTCAACAAAATAGTAAAATTTTCAATAAAATAGTTAAATTTTCAACCGATGAAAAAAAAGTAATTAAAAATTTGTTTTAAAGTAATAGTTAAATTTGCGATCAAAGAAATGAATATTCAACCAAATTTTGAATTTGTAAACGATTTTTTAAGCTAATAGTTAAATTTTCAATTAAAGAAAATAATTTTAAACAAAAAATTTGAACTAGTCAACAAACATTAATATTCTAACAGAAAAAAAAAGTTTCAACAAAATACAGAAATTTTCAACTGAAAAAGATAAATTTTCAACTAAACAAAGAATAGTTAAATTTTCAGTGAAAAAAATTAATTTCCAAAAAAAAATAATCAAGTAGTTGAATTTGGAACCAAAAAGGTTTTTCTGTCACTGTTCACGAATAGCGAAAATGTTGAAAATGTGTTCAAATCGTTATATTTGGCGAGAAAAATTCGGAGACCAACATAAAATTGATTACTATTGGTGTCATATTACCCTTGGTGTCATATTACCCCCAGGTTTCATATTACCCCCAGGTGGCATATTGCCCTCAGGTGTCATATTACCTGCAGGTATCATATTACTTGTGGCGGCATATTACTTTTGGTGTCATTTTACCCTTTGTGTAATTTTACCCTTGGTGTCATATTATCCCTAGGTGGCATATGACCCCCAGGTGTCATATTTCTCCCAGGTGGCATATTACCCCCAGGTGTCATATTACATCCAGGTGTCATATTGCCTCCAGGTGTCATATTACAAACATAATTGTCTAAATAAGTTATTATTATTGTTAATAATATTCTCTTTGAATAATGCTACAAATTGCGGGGTTTTTTTCAGAAATTTTCAAGTCTTTGTTCACTTTTTACTTGAAGTGAATTGATATTTAATTCGATTTAGCAAAAATAATTGTTTGAACTAATTATTATTGTTTATAGCTATCTTTTTCTATAATAATACTAGATAGTTGCAGTTTTTTTTTAATTTTCAACTTTTTGTCCACTTTTCAATTAAAGTGAAGTAATAATTAATGGAATTCAACAAAAATAATATTTTAAACAATCTATTACTATTGTTAATAATATTCTCTTTGCTTAGTGGTAGAAAGTTGCGGTTTTTTCTGAAATTTTCAACTATTTGTCCATTTTTCGCTTAGATTGACTTAATAATTAATTTAATTTAACAAAAATAATTGTTTAAACAAATTTTTCTTGTTTATAACTATTTTCTCCCATAGTGATACTAGATTGTTGCGGTTCTGTTTAAATTTTTTTAACATTTTGTCCAATTTTCACTTAGTTAGGTAATAATTCATGAAAGTTAACAAAAAAAGTTTTTTAAAAGATTTATTATTGTTTACAAATATCTCCTCTTAGATGAGTAATAAAAAATTGATTAAGAGATTGAGCAATTGTCCGAAAACTTTTTTCTGTTTGTTCAAGTTATTTTTTTTTAAAAATTGGTAAAGGAGAAAAAATAATTCACTTAAATTAAAGCAAAGCTAAATATTTAGGAAAAAAAACATTTTTTACCACTACTCTTCGAAATGATAGTTATAAACAATAATAAATTGTTTAAACAACGATGTTTTTTAACTTGCATTAGTTATTACTTTGCTAAGTAAAAAGTGGGTAAAAAGTTAGAAATTTGAGAAGAAACCGCAATTATTTAATATTAATGAAGAATACGATAGTTATAAACAATAATAATTTGTTTAAATAATTATTTTCGCTCAATTGAATTAATTATTATTAACTCACTACAAGTGAAAGGTAGAAAAATAGTTGAAAATTTCAGAAAAAAAGTAAGTCTCTGGCATTATTCAAATTGAATATCATTAACAATAATTATAAATTGTTTAAACAATTAATTTTTTTAACTTGAATCAATTATTTACCTCACTGTTATTGGAAGTTGGACAAAAAGTGGAAATTTTTGGAAAAACAGCTATTTTCCAGCATTATTTTAAGAGAATATTATTAACAATAATAATCAATCAATTAAACAACTGGTTTTTTTTAAATTAATTAATTATTACCTCACTCTAATTGAAAATTGGACAAATAGTGAAATTTATTTGAAAAAACCGTGACTTTCTATATCTATTCTAAGAGACAATTGCTAAAAACAATAATTAATTGTTTAAACAATTTATGTAAACATCTAATTCTCAGCATAAAGTAGTATTTTATGCATTAGGAATTATTTTCGAAAAAAAAACCGCAAAAAAATCATAATTAATGCCAAAAACTCGCAAAAACACATTTTTTCACTTATGGGTTTTTTTAGGGACCCTATAAAACGGACTTATGGGGTTGATATTTAAAAAGTAATATTTTATTCGTATTCTATGGCTAATTGTGAAAATAACTGTTCAGTTTCAACTCGATTTAGTTATAATTGACGATTCTGAATAACATTTACAAAAACTTATTTTTTTCTTATGGGAAATATGTGTTGAACTTCATGGGGCTTGCGCCACCTCTAAAAATCATTTTTTTTTAATACAAAAAAATGGATTCAGCTTCTGCTACATAAATCTCTATTTTCAGTTCCAGAATTAAATGCTCAGAATAAAGTATGGAAAACTTGGGTACATTGGGACGCTTTTGACTATGAGTCAAATATTTTTAACCCAATGGTCCCACGTGAATTTAATCTACGGACAAATTTTCGCCAACGCCCTCGAAATAACAATGCTGGAAGAAAATACCAATACTCTGAAGTAACTGTGGGTGATGAAATTGAACATGTAACTTTTTTTATTCAAGAAGATGAAAATAGACGGTTAGTTAGTATTCACACAATACCTGATAATATCACACCATTGCAAGATGAGAGTCTCCAAACTCATGTTGCTACTCTATTAAAAATGGAATTTTTGGTGTACGTAAATCACCTTGGAAATATTGTTGGTGCTAGCCCTCCACCTATTCAGCCACGAAGATCAGGATCACAATCACCTACGTCCAGTCGTGGAAGCAGTTAAAGCCTCCAGGGATTACGGTGAAAGCAGTGGAAGCAAGAGTCCTTCTTTTTCATTCAAAAATGTTGACTCACACTATCCCCAGGTGTCATATTACTCCAGGTGTCATATTACCCTCGGGTGTCATATTACCCCAGGTGTCATATTACTTATGGTGTCATATTACTCCAAGGTGTCCTATTACTCCCAGGTGTCCTATTACCACCAGGTGTCATATTACGTACAAATTTATCTCTAAACTGTATTTTCACTGAGTGCTGTCTTCAATTTTTTGTATGTTTCGAAAAATAAAACATTCTGGACTATCGAAATGATATACGTCTATTTTTTATAAAAAGATCTCACCGCAGCCACTGTGTCACGTATCGAAGACCTGTGGCGAACATCGCCCAGGAGGCGATATTACACCAGGTGTCATATTACCCTCAGGTGTCATATTACCTCTAGGTGTCATATTGTTCCCAGGTGTCATATTACCCCCAGGTGTCATATTACGTACAAATTCATCTCTAAATTGTATTTTCACTGAGTGCTGTCTTCAATTTTTTGTATTGTTCGAAAAATAAAACATGCTGGGCTATCGAAATGATATACGTCTATTTTTTATAAAAAGATCTCACCGCAGCCGCTGGGGCACGTATCGAAGACCTGTGGCGAACATCGCCCAGGAGGCGATAGTACACCAGTTGTCATATTACCTTTAGGTGTCATATTACCCCTAGGTGTCATATTGTTCCCAGGTGGCATATTACCTTCAGGTGTCATATTACCCCTAGGTGTCATATTACCCCCAGGTGTCATATTTCCCCTAGGTGGCATATTACCCTCAGGTGTCTTATTACCAATGGTGTCATATTACCCCAGGTGTCATATTACCCATGGTGGCATATTACCCCAGGTGTCATATTACCCCTAGGTGTCATATTACGTACAAACTTATCTTTGAACTGTATTTTCACTGAGTGCTGTCTTCAATTTTTTGTATGGTTTGAAAAATAAAATATTTTGGACTATCGAAATGATATACGTCTATCTTTTATAAAAAGATCTTATTGCCGCCGCTGTGTCACGTATCGAAGACCTGTGCCGAACATCATCCAGCAGGCGATGTTACACCAGGTGTCATATTAGCCCCAGGTGTCATATTACCCCCAGGTGTCATATTACCTTAAGGTTCCATATTAGTATCAGGTGTCATATTACTCTTAGGTGGCAGATTACCCCTAGGTGTCATATTACCTTAGATGTAATATTACTTCTAGGTTTTTCAGAAAATTCATTATTTTGGTTTGAAAATTCGATTTTTTTGGTGAAAAATCCGTCCTTTTGGCTTAAAAATTCCACTTTTTGGTTAGAAATTTAACTATTTCGTACAAAATTTGCTTGTTGTTTAAAATTCCTATTTTGGTGTTGAAAAGTCAACTGAAATTCTTTTTGGATGAAAATTCAACGGTTTTTTTTACTTTGCCTTTTCAAATTGAAAATTCATCCATTTTAGTAGAAATTGCATCTTTCTTGAATAAGACTGACACTGTTCAAGCGAAAAGTCAAGTATCTTCGTAGAAAATTTCCTTTTTAAAATTTTTTTTATTTAAAAATTCATCTGTTTTAGAAAAAATTTCATCTTTCTTGTATAAAAATGTAACTATTTGGCTGAAAATGCAAAAAAAAATTTAGTCACCCTTTATGGTTGAAAATTCAACTTCTTTGTTGAAAAATCGTCTTTTCGTGTAGAAAATTCAACCATTTTCGTAGAAAATTTACTTTTTATTTAAAATTAATATTTTGTTGTTGAAAAATTAACTGAAATCTTTTTTGGATAAAAATTCAACTATTTTTTAAAGATTTATGTTGTTAATTTAAAAATTCATCTATTTTAGTGAAAATTTCATCTTTTTTGGATATAAGTGCAACTGTTTGTTCGAATATTCAACAATTTTGATAAAAAGTCATAGACTGAAAAATTTTATTGGTTGTAAATCCGTCTTTTTGGTTTTAAAATTCTTTTTTTTAAATTAAATATCTTCAATGGTTGAAATATCAACTATTACACTTTTTTGTTAAGATTGCATCTTGTTAGGTTAAAAATTAAATTATTTTATTAAAAATTTCATTCTTCTGTTGAAAATTTCATTCTTCTGTTAAAAATTCAAATATTTTCTTAAACTCTCACATTTTATGGTGGAATGATTATTCTTTTTCTTTAAAATAAATAAATTTGAAAGTTTTAAATTAGAATTCGAAATCTTCTTTTATTTCGTGTCTCTTTTATAACAAGATTTCACCGCCGCGGCTGTGTCATGGATCTAAGACGTATGGCGAACAACACCCCAGAATGCGATATTACCCCAAGTGTCATATTACCCTACGTATCATATTACCTCTAGGTGTCATATTACACCCAGGTGTCATATTTTCCAGGTGTCATATTGCACCATATTTCATATAACATCATGTCTCATATTACCCCCAGGTGTCATATTACCCCTAGGTGTCATATTAACCCAGGTGTCATAGTATCACATATAAATTACCAGAAAGATGAATTTTCAATATGAAAGTGTAATAGTTGATACTTAAAATAAGATCGAATTTCATTTGAAAAAAAAAATAATTTTAAAGCCAAAAGACGAATTTTCACGAAATAAAGATTTTTCAGTCATGAAAGAAAAAGCAGTTCACCTAAATTATGAAACCTCCAAGTCAAAAATTAAATTTTTAACAGATGAGATAAACCATTATTCAAAAAACTAATTTTCAAAAAAGCAGATAAACTTTTACTCAAGCAATTTATCTCTTTTAGTCGAAAATTCAATTATTGTGGTAAAAATTCCATTCTTCTGTTGAAAATTTAAGTATTTGGTTCAACTCTCATCTTTCATGGTGGAATAATTATTCTTTTTGTTTAAAATAAATAAATTTGAAAGTTTCAAATTTGAATTAGAAATATTCTTTTATTTCGTGTATCTTTTATAAAAAGATTTCACCGCCGCTGCTGTGTCATGGATCGATATTACCCCAGGTGTCATAGTACACCAGGAGTCATATTACCCCTAGGTGTCATATTAAGTGATGTGTCATATTACCCCCATGTGTCATATTACACCCAGGTGTCATATTATCCCTAGGTGTCATATTAACCCAGGTGTCACATTATGACATATACATTATTATTACATATACATTACTGGAAAGATGAATTTTCAATAAAAAAGTGTAATAGTTGATATTTCAACAAAAAAATGGAATTTCATTTGAAAAAAAATTAATTTTAGAACTAAAAAGACGAGTTTTCAGCAGATAAAGATTTTTCAGTCTTAAAAGAAAAAGCAGTTCTCCTAAATTATGGAACCTACAAGTCAAAAATTGAATTTTCAACTAGAAAATATCAATTTCCAGCAAAAAAAAAATTTTTCAACAAAATAGGTAAATTTTTAACCGAAGAGGTAAACCGTTATTTAAAAAACTAATTTTCAAAAAAGTAGATCAACTTTTACCCACGCTATTTATCTCTTTTGGTTAAAAATTCTATTATTGTGTTAAAAATTCCATTCTTCTGTTGAAAATTCAAGTATTTTGTTTAACTCTCATCTTTCATGGTGGAATAATTATTCTTTTCGTTTAAAATAAAAAAATTTTTAAGTATTAAATTTTAATTCGAAGTATTCTTATATTTCGTGTATTTTTTATAAAAAGATTTCACCGCCGCCGCTGTGTCATGGATCGAAGACCTGTGGCGAACATCACCCCAGGAGGCGATATTACCCCAGGTGTCATAGTACACCAGGTGTCATATTACCCCTAGGTGTCATATTACCTCTATGTGTCATATTACCCTCAGGTGTCATATTATCCCTAGGTGTCATATTAACCCAGGTGTCATATTATGACATATACATTATTATTACATATACATTACTAGAAAGATGAATTTTCAATAAAAAAGTGTAATAGTTGATATTTCAACAAAAAAAATGGAATTTCATTTGATAAAAAAAATTAATTTTAGAACCAAAAAGACGAGTTTTCAGCAGATAAAGATTTTTCAGTCTTGAAAGAAAAAGCAGTTCTCCTAAATTATTGAACCAAAAAGCTAAATTTTAAAAGAAGAATTTGAATTTTCTATAAAAAGATAACTTTTCGACAAAATATTGAATTTTTCACAAAACAATAAAATTTTCAACCAAAAAGATGAATTCTCAACCAAAAATATAAAAGTAGACTTTTCAGTTGAAAATAATATTAACTTTTAACCAAAAATGTTTAGGGTTTCTTATTGAGTTCTGTTCAATCAGTTCCTCTTTAAGCAAAAAAAAAACAAGAAAAAAATGGAAATTTTTGTGAAAACAGAGGAAAAAGATTTCTTAAAAGAAAGGGGGAAACGAGGTAAGATTGTGCCCCTTTCGTGTAATTTTTTTTAGAATTGTTTTCATTCTCTTAATAATATTGAATTGAAGCCAAACCTTCTAAAAAAAGGAATTAATCAGAATAGCAGAGTTTTCATCAGGGTTTTCAACCAAGCTGCGGATTTTACTGACGGCAGCTTCAGCGCCTCAGATAATTAACCTGAGATTACGAGAAAATCCGCGTTTAATTTCCGTTGGAAACGAAGCCGCCACTTGCAATTCTATTCTGGACATTGTCCTCGTAATATACACTAACACAGCTTAAGGTCTAACAAGGATTAAGAACCTCATAATGTCCTCAGGTAGACAATTTTTTATTTTTTTTATTAAAAAAAAATCTATATTTTTAGCGTTTTGTAACCCCGTCCGTCCATCCGTCCGTCTTACTATTTACCAAGGAGGCGAAGTGAGAGAAATTGAGGGGAAATGAAGGATAGGGAAGTAGGGAAAATAAGAGAAAGTGAGGGGAGGGGAAGTAGGAGAAGTAAGCAAATCATGTGAGGGGAAGTGGAAGAAGTGGTGGGAGGGGGAGTAGGGGAAATGAGGAGAGTAGAAGTAAGGGATGTGAGGCTAAATGAGGTGTAGAGGAATGAGGAGAAGTGAGGGTTAATAATGGTTGTGGGAGTAAGGAAAATGAGGGGCGTGGAAATAGGACAAGTAGGAGAAGTGGGAGAAATGAGGGAGGAGGAAGTATGGCATGTGAGTGGAATAGGGCGCAGGAGAAGTGAGAGGAGGGGAAATAGAACAAGTGAGGAAATGAGGTGAGGTGAAGTAGGAGAAATAGGAGAAGTGAAGGGAGGGGAAGTACTGAAGATAAGGCAAGTGGAAGTAGGGATAGTAAGGGTAAATAAGGTGTACAGAAATGAGAAGTGAGGGTAAATAATGGCTTTGAAAGTAAGGGAAATGAGAAGAGTGGAAATGGGACAAGTAGGAGAAGTGGGAGAAATGAGGGAGGGGAAAGTATGGGAATTGAGTGGAATATGGCGCAGCGGAAGTGAGAGGACGGAAGTAGGAGAAGTAAGGAAATTAGGTGAGGGGAATTAGGAAAAATGGGTAAAGTGGAGCGAGGAGAATTAGAGAAAATAAGGAAAGTGGAAGAAGAGAAAGTGAAGGTAAATGAAGTGTGAAAGAATGAGGAGAAGTGAGCGTAGAGGAAGTAGGAGAAATAAGGAAATGAGGTGGGAGAAAGTAGGAGAAGTGTCAGAAGTAGGGAAAATAAGAAAAGTGGAAGTAGGGAAAGTGAGGGTAAATGAGGTGTGAAGGAATGAGGAGAAGTGAGGGGTGGAAATAAGGGGAGTGGAAATAGGGCAAGTAGGAGAAGTGGAAGAAATAATGGAGGAGGAAGTATAGGAAGTGAGTGGAATAGGGCGCAGGGTAAGTGAGGGGAGAGGAAGTAGGATACGTGAGGAAATGATGTGAGGGGAAGTAGGAAAAGTGGGAGAAGTTGAGTGAGGGGAAGTAGGGATAATAACGAAAGTGAAAGTAGGGACAGTAAGGGTAAATGTGGTGTGGAGAAATGAGGAGAAGTGAGGATAAATAATGTTGGTGAAAGTAAGGGAAATAAGGGGAGTGTGAGTAGAACAGGTTGCAAAAGTGGGATAAATGAGGGAAGAGGAAGTATGGGAAGTGAGGGCTAGAGGGCTCAGGGGATGTAAGAGGAGGGGAAATAGAAGAAGTGAGGAAATGGGATATGGGGAAGTAGGAGAAATGGGAGAAATGGGACAAGTGGAGGGAGGGGAAGTAGGGAAAATAAGGAAAGTGGAAGTAAAGATAGTGAGGGTAAATGAGGTGTAGAGGAATGAGGAATGAGGCTAAATAATGGCTTTGTGAGCAAGGGAAATGACGGGAGAGGAAATAGAACAAGTGGAAGAATTGGGGAAAATAAGGGAGGAGGAAGTATGGGAAGTGAGTGGAATAGGGCGCACGGGAAGTGAGAGGAGGGAAAGTAGGAGAAGTAAGGAAATGAGGTGAGGGGAATTAGGAGAACTAGGAGAAGTGGAGAGAGGAGAAGTAGAAACAATAGAAAAAGTGGAAGTAGGGAAAGTGAGAGTAAATCAGGTGTTAGGAATGAGGAGAAGTAACAGTTAATAATGGCTATGGAAGTAACGAAAATGAGGAGAGTGGAAATAGGGCAAATAGGAGAAGTGGGAGAAATGAGGGAGGTTGAAGTAAAGGAAATGAGTGGAATAGGGCGCAGGAGAAGTGAGAGGAGGAAAAGTAGGAGAATTAAGGGAATGAGGTGAGGAGAAGTAGGACAAATGGGTGAAGTGGAGGGAGGTAAAATAGGGAAAATAAGGAAAGTGGAGCTAGGGAATGTAAAGGTATATGAGGTGCGGAGGAATGAGGAGAAGTGAGGCTAAATGATGTCTGTGGAATTAAGGGAAATGAGGAGAGTGGAAATAGGACAAGTAGAAGAAGTGAGAGAAATAAGGGAGGAAGAAGTATGGGAAGTGAGGGGTAGAGGGCGCAGGAAAAGTGAGAGTAGGAGAAGTAAGAAACTGAGGTGACAGCAAGTAGGAGAAGTGGGAGAAGTGGAGGGAGGATAAGTAGGGGAAATAAGAAAAATGCAAGTAGGGACAGTAAGGGTAAATAAGGTGTGGAGAAATAAGGAGAACTGAGGAGACGTGAGGGTAAATAACGGTTGTTGTAGTAAGGAAAATGAGGGGAGTGTAAGTAGAACAGGCAGGAGAAGTGGGAGGAATGAGAGGAAAGTTTAAGCAGGAGAAGTAAGAAAATGAGGTGAGGGGAAGTAGGAGAAATGAGGAGAAGTGAGGGTAAATAATGGCTTTGGAAGTAAGGAAAATGAAAGCAGTGGAAATATTACAAGTGGCTGAAATGGGAGAAATGAAAAAGGAGGAAGAATGGGAAGTGAGTGGAATAGAGCGCAGGGGAAGTGAGAGGACGGGAAATAGGAGAAGTAAGGAAATGAGAAGAGTAGAAATAGAACAAGTAGAAGAAGTGGAAGAAATGAGGAAGGACGAACTATGGGAAGTGAGTGAAATAGGGCGCGGGGGATGTGAGAGGAGAGGAAGTAGGAGAAGTAAGGAAATGAGGTGAAGAGAAGTAGGAGAAATGGGTGAAGTGGAGCGAGGAGAAGTAGGGAAAATAAGGAAAGTGGAAGTACGGAAAGTGAGTGTAAATGAGGTGTGAAGAAATGAGGAGAAGTGAGGGGCGGCAATAAGGGGAGTGGAAATAGGACAAGTAGGAGAAGTGGGAGAAAATGAGTGAAGTGGGGGAGGAGAAGTAGGGAAACTAAGGAAAGTGGAAGTAGGGAAAGTGAAGGTAAATGTGGTGTAGAGCAATGAGGAGAAGTCAAACTAAATAATGGCTGTGTAAATTCGTTTTTTTTTCTGGTTAAAAATTGATTTTTTATGTAACCATGTATCTGTTCCATTTTTGGTTGAAAATTGAACTGTTTGCTAGAAAATTCAACTATTAAACAAAAAATTGTTTGTTCCTGGTTGAATTCAACTGAATTAAAATTCTTTTTTTTTCTAATTGAAAATTAGATTTTTCGAATGAAAATTTAACGATTCCATTTTTGGTTGAACAGTGAACTGCTTCGATAAAAAAATAAAACTATTTTGGTTAAAAATTAATCTATTTATTTTTAAATTTAACTCCTTTGTTGGAAATTAATTTTTTCTGTGAAAATTAACTCTTTCATTTGAAAATGTAACCATTCCATTTTTGGTTTAAAATTTTTTCTTTTCAAGTAGAAAATTCAACTTTTTGGTAGAAATGTAATATTTTTTGTTGAACATTCGTCTATTTGAATAGAAAATTAATGTGGTTTGTTGAAAATTTATCATTTTGCTTCAGGAATTAGCGATTCTATTAAAAATTCGTCTATTGTAGTTGAATTCACCTGCCTAAAAATTTGATTTTTATGGTGAAAATTAGTTTCTTAAACTGAAAATTTAAGCAAGGGAAATGTGGGGAGTAGCAATAGGAGAAGCAGAACAAGTGGGAGAAATCAGCGAAAAGGAAATATGGGAAGTGAGGGGTAGAGGGCGCAGGGAAAGGGAGAGGAGGAGAAGTAAGGAAATGAGGTGAGGGGACGTATGAGAAATTGGAGAAGTGGACGCAGAAGTAGGGAAAATAAGGAAAGTGGATTTTGGGAAAGTGATGGTAAATGAAGTGTGGTGGAATGAGAAATGAGAAGAGGGGAAGTAGGAGAAGTAAGGAAATTAGGTCAAGGGAAAGTGGGAGAAGTGGCAGAAGTAGAGTGAGGAGAAGTAGAGAAAATAAGAAAAGTGGCAGTTGGGAAAGTGAGGGTAAATGAGGTGTGAAGGAATAAGGAGACATAGGAGGGAAATTAGGGGAGTGGAAATAGGACAAGTAAGAGAAGTGGGAAAAATGAGGGAGGAGGAAGTATAGGAAGTGAATGGAATATGGCGCAGAGGAAGCGAGGTGGGGGGAAGTAGGAGAAACGAGTAAATTATGTGAGGAGAAGTAGGAGAAATAAGAGAAGTGTAGGGAGAGGAAGTAGGGAAAATAAAGAAAGTGGAAGTAGGGACCATAAGTGTAAATGAGGTGTGGAGAAATTGGGAGAAATGAGGGCAAATAATGATTGTGGAACTAACCGAAATAAGGGGAGTGGAAGTAGAACAGGTAGGAGAAGTGGGATAAATGAGAGCAGAGGAAGTATGTAAAGTGTGGGGGAATAGGCACAGAGAAATTGAGGATTGGAAATAGGGGGAGTGATGGGAGGGGAACTAAGGTAAGTGAGAAGAGGGAAACTAGTGAAAGCGAGGAAAATGATGGTGAGAAGTAAAGGGAAATGTGGTTGTGGGAGTGGGGAAGGAGGATTGTTAGCTGGGGAAGAAGTTTGGGAAGTTTGCGAAAAAAGTTTGGGAAGGGAGGGAAAGCGAAGGTTGGGGTCTGGGGTGGGAAAGATTTAAAGGAAGATTTAAACCTAATTCAGATCCTAATTGAGAAGTAAGGTAACGAGGTGAGGGGAATTGGGAGAAGTGGAGGGACGGGAGTAGGGGAAATGAGGAGAGTGGAAGTATGGGAAGTGAGGGTAAATTAGTTGTGGAGAAATGAGGAGAAGTGAGGGTTAATAATGGGTGTGGAGGTACAGGAAGTAAGGGGAGTGGAATTAGGATAGGCAGAAGAAGTGGGAATAGTGAGGGGAGACGATGTAGGAGAAGTAAGAATATGAGGTGAGGGGAAGTAGGAAAAGTAGAGGGGGAGAAAGTAGGAAAAATAAGGCAAGTGGTAATAGGGAAAGTGAGGGTAAATGAGGTGTGGAGAATATTAGGAGAAGTGAGGGTAAATAATGGTTGTGGAAGTAAAATAAATGAGGGGAGTGAAAATAGGAGAAGTAAGGAAATGAGGTAAGGGGAAGTATGAGAAGTGGAAGAAGTGGAGAGAGGGGAAGTAGGGAAAATAAGAAAAGTGGAAGTAGGGAAAGTGGGGGTACATGAGTTGAGGAGAAATTAGGAGAAGAGAGAGTAAATAATGGTTGTTGAAGTAAAGAAAATGAGGGGGAGGGGAAAAGTAGGTGAAAGTAGCATCTCTTGAAAAAATGTCTATATCTTGCTCATTAATTTGGACCCTCAAATAAAAGAAACAGAAATATTTAAATATTTCTGGAACATGTTTTGTATACAAAAGGGGAGTATTAAAGCAGTATCAGCGGGAATATAAACTGGACCATTTTACATCGATTTGGAAATCCGCTTACTCGAGGTTGTTCGTAACGAACTTGCCAATGAGTCGGATGCAGCATTGTTGATTGTATCACTGTGTTTGTGTTGACCTGTCGAAGTTTCCGGATATTGAGACAATCACCCAGACGTACATTCTAATTACAAGTAAATTGCAATGGTTCTAATCTAGAGAATACATTCGAAGCACTACACGAGCAGAGTTGCACTTTTGGCTAGCTGCTATGCAATCAGCAGCTAAGCAGTTACCTAAAGGAAAGTATTTTTTCACAATACGTCCATCTATTTGACTTTTTGTGGGGTAAGGAAGGGAGCAGAAGTAGGGGAAGTCAGGGGAAATGAGAGCAGGGGCAGTAGGGGAAATGAGGGAAGAAGTAAGGGAAGTAAGGGGAAATGAGATTAGGATAAATTACAGGAAATGAAGTTCGAGGAAGTAGGGAAAATGGGGAAGGGGAAGTAGGGGAAATGAGGGCAGGCGTAGTGATGGAAAATGAAGGACGTAAGGTTAGGGACAGTGAGAGGAAATTCAGGGAAAAGAAGTAAGGAGAAAGGAGGGAAGGAGAAGTAGGAGAAGTAAGGGGAAAGGAGGAAAGAGGAAGTAGGGAACGTAACGGGAAACGAGGGTACGAGAAGTAGGAGAAGTGGGGGGAATGAGCAATAAGAGAGGAATTAGGGGGAAATTATGAGGTAGGGGAAGTTAGGGGAAATTTGGGGGAAGTGATGAGAGAGGGAAGTAGATGAGCAAGAAGTTGGAAAATTAAGGGAAGGGAAACTAAGGTTGAAGTGTGGAAAGGGGGAATAGGGGAATTCAAAGAGATTTTTCAAATTTTTATTTCAAAAAGAGAGCGTCTAAATATTACTTTACGCTGTTTTCAATTTTTACTTGCAAAAATTTAGAGGTATACTTTCAAGTATGTTAAAGTAATTTATAAGTATTATAAGTGCTTTAAAAGTCTTTAACACACTTTAAAAAATTCACGAAAATTTTTATTTGCGAAATGGAATTTTACGAAAAAAATTGTACTTTTTTTTAATTGTTAATATTTTAAGCTAAAAATTCATATGAAAACTCTTTCTCGGTCAAAAATTTTTTGTGGCTCAAATTGACTTGAATTAAAAACTGAATTAATAGAACAGGTTGCAAATTTAATTATTTTATCGAAAATGCAACTATTTTGTTGAAAATTTTACTATTTTATTGAAAATTTGTTTTTATTTTAGGTTAAAAATTAAATTTTTTTAACCAAAAATTTAACTGTTTTATCTTGCGTTAAAAATTGATCTATTTTAGATTAAAATTCAACTATTTGATTAAAATATTCATCTTTCTAGTGGAAAATTCAAGTACGTGATTGAAAATTCATGTATTTTGTTGATAATTGATCTTTTTGTTGAAAATTGATCTTTTTTGGTTGAATTCAACTCTTTTTTATTAAAAATTGAAAACAAAATTAAAATATTAACTGTTACATGTTTTTTTTTAATTCATTTTTTTCATTTCTTGTCCAAAAATCAACAACTTGATTTAAAGCGGAACTACGATGTAAAAAAATTCATTCTTTTCTTTATTTAATATTCATCGTTTTAGTTGAAAATTAAACTTTTTGGTCGTAAATTAACTTTTTTTTGGAAAATTTATTTTTTCTGGTTGACTATTTAACAATTTGGTGGAAAATCAAGACAATTTGGTTGAAAATTAACTTTTTTGATAAAAAATGAATCTCTTTATTTGAAAATTTAACTATTCTGTTAGAAATTCGTTTTTTTTTTCAAAATTTATTTTTTATGTGAAAAAGTATCTGTTCCATTTTTGGTTAAAAATTGAACTGGTTCGTAGAAAAATCACTATTTTGTTAAAAAATTGTCGTTTTTAGTTGAATTTAACTGGATCAAAATTCTTTTTTTTTAATTGAAAATTAGATTTTTTAAATGAAAATTTAACGATTCCATTTTTGATCGAAAATTGAACTGTTTTGTTGAAAATTTGTTCCTTTGGTTTGACAATTTGACAATTGGATAGAAAATTAAACTATTTGGTTGAAAAGTAACTTTTTTCTTAAAAATTCATATTTTTGGTTGAAAATTCAACTACTTTGGTATAAAATTGAACTATTTTGGTTAAACATCAATCTATTTATTTTAAAATTTTACTCTTTCGTTGGAAATTAATTGTTTTGTGAAAATTACCTTTTTCATCTGAAAATGTAACTATTCCATTTACGGTTAAAAATTTAACTTTTTAGTCAAAAATTTATCTATTTCGTTAAAGCTTGAACTATTTTGTTGAAAATTCGTCTTTTCCGTTGGATTCTTCTAGTTGATAATTCTTTTTTTCTTTTGTTAAAAATTTTTTTTTTAATAAAAATTAAACCATTCCATTTTTAATTGTAAACTTATCTTTTTCAGTTGAAAAATCAACAATTTGGTTGAAAATTCATTTATTTTGTTGTACATTTATCATTTTGGTTCAGGATTCAAGTATTTTAAGAAAAATTTGTCTATTGCAGTTGAATTTAACAGCTGGAAATTTTTTTTTTTTCGTTGAAAATTAGTTACCTAAATATAAAAATTTAAACATTCCATTTTTGGTGGAAAATTTATCTATATCCTTGAAAATTCATCTTTTTAGTTGAAAATTTATTTTTTCAGTTGAAAATTCATCATTTTAGTTGAAATTTTATCTTTTTACTTGAAAATTGATCTTTTTAGTTGAAATTTAATATTTCTAGTTGAAAATGTATCTTTTTAGTTGAAAATTTATATTTTTAGTTGATAGTTTATCTTTTTAGTTGAAAATTGATCCTTTTAGTTGAAAATTTACCTTTTTAGTTGAAATTTTAACTTTCTAGTTGAAAATGTATCTTTTTAGTTGAAAATGTATCTTTTTAGTTGAAAATTTATCGTTTTAGTTGAAAATTTATCTTTTTAGTTAGAAATTTATCTTTTTAGT
>JAABKJ010005770.1:0-22677 GCA_011634705.1 Andricus grossulariae | reverse complement strand
ATCACTACTTTACCACCGAGCAATTCACGCCTACCCCGAAAGGGAAACGGCTTAATGATATAATAATAATAATAAATATAATCTTCTTTGGTTGACAATTCAACCACTTGGTATAGAAAGTTCAACTCCTTTGTTGAAGAATCACTTTTTTTTCTGCAGATTCGTCATTTTAGTTGAAAATTAATATCTTTGGTCGGCAATTTACCTGTTTTGTTGAAAATTCCCTTTTTTTGTTGAAAATGGATTTTTCTAACTGTAAATTTAACTATTTCATCTTTCGTTGAAAATTTATCTCTTTAGTGGAACTATCAACAATTTGGTTGAAAATGCATCTTTGCAGGTTGAAAATTAATCGGCTTTGGTTGAAGATTCAACTATTTAATTGAAAATTCGTCTTTTTGAATGAATTCAAGTGGTTTTAATTTAAAACAAAAATCATTTTTGGTTGAAGTATCAACTATTACATTTTTCGTTAATAACTAAATTTTTTGGTTGAAAATACAAGTACTTGTCTAAAAGTTGAAAATTGATTTCTTGTTTGGTTGAAGATTCATAATTTTAGTTTAAGATTCATCTCTTTCATTGAAAATATATGTATTTAGTTAAAATTAAATTTTTGACAAAAATTCACGTTTTCGGGTAGAAAATTCAACTATTTTGTAGAAAATTCATCTTTTGTTGCTTTGTCAATCCAACAATTTGGTTGACCAATCAGCTATTTCGTTGAAAAGTCCTCTTTGTTGATTGAAAATTCAACTACTTGGTAAAAAGTTTAACTACTTTGTTAAAGATGTTGATGATGTCCTTCAAATCTACAAAAACAGCAAATAAATTGTTTAGGAAATATTTCAAATTGGTATTATCAAAAAGAATCTCTTTCAAAGCGTCTTGTTTTCTTATGTCATGAATTTTCGTTTTTGATTTTTAAAATGTAAATTAGAACCTTGTAAAAAGGGGGAAAAGAGAAAAATTGGGTCAAAATTGTCGATTTGAGATGTTTTAGGGGATTTTTCAAATTTACGGAGAAAAAGGAAGATTAGGTTAAAAAAATGAACGGACTGTGATCACTGTTAACTGCAACTAGCAAAAGAATTACATCGTTTGTAATTTAACAACACTTCAGAATATTTAGTCTGTTTAAAAATCAAATAAAACAAATAAGCAACAAAAAAGAATGAACAAATTTGTATTGATGTATAAAACTCAACAAACAAAAGAGGCGTTATTAAACTAATTATAGATTCATTGTTCATACGCAGATGTTTAAAAAAGCCGACAATCATCTTAATTGTATTAATTGATACCCTCAAGGACAGGAACTCAGTCATTTAAAATTTGCACATCGACGTTTCGCTAATCGAACATCCAATTATATACCGACGATGATGAAATCATTGGAAAAATATTTGTGTTTGAAAAATCTCAAGAGGGCCTAAAAACTATGAAGTTTTTAAACCTCTTCATCAGGACTTTTCACTAAATAATTTCTTTTACCAACACGAAGCATACACGAAAAATGCATTAAAAAATTTGTTATTAAGAAAAACTTGCATTAGTAGGAAAGTGAGATCGCTCTCGATCCTTTTCCGAACAGAAGCCACTCTCTTTCCACGTCCTCGAGATTTTCTTCATATAGTAATTGCGCGTTAGCCCTTGGGACATCTGTATCTCCTTGAATGAATTCTACAATTGTTTTCGAAAATTTTTCTTTTTGAAAAATAGCTATATAAAAATACTTCTTATCTTCGTAATGCTTCTAAAACGTTTTTCATTCATTTAATATATATGTTTGTTTCATATTTTGTTAACGAAGAAAGTCGCTTCTGGTTCCGTTCAAAAACTACAAACATCATATTTTAACAAATTCATAGCCCAAAATGAACTCAAAACCGGGGAAATAGGGTGATTTTTTAATACAATATGTGACTACATTTTTCTAAATAAAATGAACGTATAGGTACCATATTGAATTCAATATGAAACGCTTAAAATTTGAAGTCAAAT
Source organism: Andricus grossulariae (assembly GCA_011634705.1). Classification (NCBI taxonomy): domain Eukaryota; kingdom Metazoa; phylum Arthropoda; class Insecta; order Hymenoptera; family Cynipidae; genus Andricus; species Andricus grossulariae. Next base: position 20,673 of record JAABKJ010005770.1, on the reverse strand, counting down.
ATATTGCAATTTCAACAAAAGCGGTGAATTTTCAAAAAACAAACATACCATTTTAGGCCAAACAGTTGCATTTACAACAAAATAGTTCAACTTTCATGCAGCAGAGAGAAATTTTCAACAAAATTGTTGAATTTTCAACCCACAAAGATGAATTTTGCACCAAATAGTCGATGTTTCGCACAAAAAAGATTAAACTTCAACAACAAACAGTTCAATTTTTAGACAAACAGTTGAATGTTGAAATCAAAAAGACAAATTGTAGAAGACAGTTGAATTGTCAATCACGAAAAATGAATTTTCAACCAAGATCTTCTATTACCAAAAAGATGACTTTTCAATCCAGACGAATTTTTAATAAAACAGTTGAATTATGCAAAAAATCACGACTATTTGACAAAATCGTTGAATTTTCAACAAAGAAAAATTAACTATCAACGAAATATGTGAAATAGTTGAAATTTCAAACGACAGGGATGAATTTTCAACAAAATAGTTAAATTCTTAACCAAATAGTTGAATTTTCTATCTCTATCTATAAAGATGAATTTTCAATGAATCGGACAAATTCTTAAACCTAAAAAAGATTCATCTCAAACCTAAAAAAAATAAGCTTAAACTAAAAACAGATGGATTTTGAACCAAATAGTTGAATTTTCAAGCCAAGACAAATTTGTTAGACTGAAGTTGAATTTTCAATTCCAAAGGACAAAGTTTCTACCTAAAATGACGAAAGTTTGACAAAACAGTTAAATCTTCGACCAAAAAAGATGACTTTTTAACAAAATAGTTAATTTTTTCACAAAATAATTAAATTTTCAACTAAAATTATGTAACTTAAAAAAAGAATTTTCAAGAAAGAAGTTCAACTTTCAACGAAGTTGAACAATAAAACGAATGTTTAACAAAGTAGTTCGGCTTTCAACCAAGAATTTGAATCATGTACAAAAGAAGATGAATTCTCAATGAAAAATTTAATTGTTCAATCTTAAATTAAATACAATCAATTTCCAACAAAAAATGGAATACTTAAGTTTTCAGTTGAAAAGATTAATTTTCAGCCTAACAAAAAAACTAACTTTTCACAAAATAGTTCAATTTTCAACTAACTAGTAGAATTTTTAACCAAAAGAGATGAATTCTGTACCAAAATATATAATAGTAGACTTTTCAATTTAAAAAAATTGAGTTTCAACAAAAAATAGTTGGATTTCTTTATTGAGTTGTATTAATTCAATTCGGATTTAAGCGAAAAAAAATGAGAAAAAGGGGTTTCTGGAAAATAGGGGAAAAAGATGAATTCTTTAAAAAAGGAGAAAAGAGTAAAATAGGGGAAAGGTTGTGCAGTCTGCATTTAGATGCTTTACTTGCAAAATAAAATCACTAATTTTTATTTTTTCAAACATTTCAAAAAATTGTTATTCACATTTATATTTTCCATGTCTGATGTCATATTCTCCGTCAACCCCTCCTCGTCGGACGTCACAAATCGTCACAAAACCTATTACCCCCCACCCTTGGCAGTGTGACGTAGTTTTTAAACGGCCCCTCCAGCAAAATATCAATTATTATATAGAGCGGACTGTAGACTAATTGAATGAAGTTTTTCTTGCAGAGTTGTGCAATCTTCGCTGCGTCTTAATTAATTCATGATAATGTAGACAATTATTATTCATCGCATCGATCTGATTTCGCGCTGACGTGATTACGGTATTTGAGGTACAGAGAAGAAGCAATAAGTGTTTATATTCAAATTGCGATTCTTATGATCATTATGATCTTCCCGACCTTGAAGGTAGGTGCAGTGAGATAAAATGTTTCTTACCTTAAGCGGCTTCACGATGTCATAATGCCCTTCCGGAATTCTCGAGTCATAGATATTTGATGGCGTGGAATTTTGCTTCCTAGAACAAAAAATAATTTTGGATATGTATATCAATTCTTAACTGAAAATTTAAAATGGAATATTATCTTTGAGATTTAGTTGTCAATCCAACACGATAAAAATGGATATTCACACTAAACCTGTAAGTATGGACATGATTTCATATTTGCACTTGACCTGAGGTCTCACAGATCGCTGTATATATTTATATCTAATTAAATATTTGAAGAAGTTTTTTAATCTAACTTATATAAGTATATGAAGCAACATTGGAATAAGTAAGAAATTAATATATTTTATCAACATATTTTATTATTAATAATCTTTTATGCCAGTGGGGGGAGCGACCTACATAAATCAGAAGCATAGTGCTATCTGGAAGACTGCACGTCCATACGTCCAAACTAATTTGTAACTTTTTGCTCAAATGAAAGATAATCGGGACGCCAAATTTTTCTGGGACCGCCGCGTTCCGTACTCTTGGGTACCCGCATCAAGTTCATGTTTCTCTGCGTGTGACATCTTTCGTTTTAAATGCCTTAAAACAAATCGAAACAGAAATATAAAATTTCGACGCTATCGTGGACGTGCTGCCTCACAGACCACCTATGATCTTTCAATTGATATTACTCACCAATTATACGCAGGACAACACGTTGTCCACCTACCTCGTCGAAAGCACAACTAAAACTAAAGCTGCACTGTAAAAAAGTTATCTGAATTTTTCATCGCTGGGCGATGGACATAAAGGGACCCTCGATGGACGGAGTAAAATTATATATTGCATGAATATTACGCCTGCATCGTAAATTTCCGTCCCATGATTGTAAAACTCCATCCATAGTCGGAATTAGCCGGAATTGCAATTATTAATTTTTACTAAAATATGATTTTATTGTATATATTATTAAAAAATGACTAATTCAAAGCTATTTTTTAATAATTGATTTGGTTACCATATGAATTAATTAAAAATAAACGAGAAGTAAGAGAATTCGTAAAGGGTGCGATGTAAATCGACTAAGTGAGGTCATGCACATAAGCATCCCAAACAAAGCGCAATCTGATATATTTAGGAAAGATAATAACTGAAATAAACTCAACTTCACCATGGACACAATAATGATAATTTAAAAAAAAAATTAATAAGCGACGTGCAACGAAGACTCATCACTAAAGGACACCAGCTTAACTATAATTTGAGAAACGAAAAATTACAAATAGAATTGAAAATTACAACAACAAAAATCTGAAATTTGAGACTTCCGTTCGGAAAACTCCTCCTACAGACGATGCAATACTACATCGCTGGTCGATGTAATTTTACACAGCTGCCGCAAAATCACAACGTCCATCACTAGACATTTACGTATTTCGGTAAATTTACACTGATGGTCAGTGTAATTTTACGAATCCGTCGGTAACCGTAAGCGCTCTGGCACGTTCATGCCTAAAGCTTAACATCTTGATATTTAGTGTGAACATATTTAATGTTTTACTATAAGACAGCCATTTAGATGTTAAAGGTTATTGTCTGTGGATATTAAACCATATATGCAAGTATGCAACGCAGAGCTTTCTTACTTCGAAAGGTTTTTCTGGGAAATAAACAGCTCTTTTATGAATTATTTTACTCTACCCAAACAATTTAAAGCATTATGATGACCAAAATATTAATAATCATCATTTTTCCACAAGTTTACATACGACCTGAAACACTGACTATAAGCTTCATTAAGTAAAAGACAGATGTCGACAGAATTTTTCACGAAATTGACTATAAGCTTCATCAAGTGGCCAACAGAGGTATTGCGTTTTCCTGCACTCAGACAACAACTTTAATATTTCGGATGTTTGAGTCTAACGTACAAAATTAAACAGATTTATTGATTATTAATGCAAAGCTTTCCTCTCAACTATTGTCAAATGTATCTAAATACATACCAAGGAATAAGGGTTTCATGAGGGGGGGGGGGGTCAAAATTATCGAAAAATTTCGTTACGTAATTTATGGATGGCCCCTTACAAATAATCAAGGATGTTATTCCATCAAATTTTATGAAGTGCGCACTCAAATGCAAGAAGAAAAATTATGGTCACATCTTCATTTTTTCCGATTTGAACCCATTTTTTTCTCCGATCATTGAAATTGCAAATTCAAGCTTTTGAAGATGAACAATTTTTTTGAAGTATTCAAAAATAAATTCCAATTTTAAGCTCAATTGTTTCATAATGTACAATTACAAATTGAAAGCCTTCTAAATTGAACGCATTCAATTCTCAAAGGTTTTTAAAGTAAGGCATCTTTCACAGTAAAACATTGAAAATTTTATAATTTCATTAGAGATCGAAGCCCCAAAAAATATAAAATCTTTGAATAAGAATCACAGCAAATTTACTTGTCTTCAAAAAAAAAAATTTCGAAGTCAAAGTGCTCAAAAAAATTTTTTTTCAAATTATTAATAAACATCGATAAGTGCCTGCAATTATATATTTTCTTATGTATTCTTTGTTTCTTAAAGGACTAAGCCGACCTTGGGACTTTCTGGGATTAAATACAAATCAAAATACATGATGTAGAATTGTTCACTTTTGTAGCCTTATACAATTGTATAGAATTTTAATCAGATGTTATTCAATTTTAAAGGTTTTAAAATTAAAATTGTTTTACTTTTAAATCTTTGGTTTGAAATAGTTCAATTTTTCAAATTCGCGCTGTAAATAATACTTTTTTATGTTTTAATTCTTCATATTTTTGGTTTTAAAAATTAACGATTGAAAATTAAAAGCATTAAAAATAAACATTTTTTAAGTAAAATAACCAGAGTATCTAGCGATTTTTATGAAAAAAAATCTAGAACTCATACAGGTTTCTCAAGTCAATATATCAAGTTTTTACAGATTTCCTTTTTTGTAAATCAAATAGTGACATTACCGTTTGCTATACATTTAGAATTCGATAATATTTTTCAAATTGTCACTTAACCCCAACTGATGATGTCGAAATACAAAATAAAATTTGCAAGTCGCCAACAAATTTCAGGAAATTAATTTTGAAATATTTTAAAATCTTTGAAATTTTTGTGAGATTTTTTGAAATATTTGAAATCATTGCGATATCTTTAAAATCCTTCAAATTTTAAACCCTTTTGAAATCTTTGTGAAACCATTGAAACCGTTTAAAATCTTTGTGAAATTTTTTGAAACCGATTGAAATCTTTGAAATTTGATGTACACGCCTTTGTGGAATCTTTTGAATCTCCGCGAAATCTTTGAAATCTTCGTGAAATCTTTAAAACCATTTCAAATCTTTGAAATATTTTGAAACCTTTGAAATCTTTTTAAATCTTTGAAATATTTTTAGGTCTTTGAAATCTTTTTGAAAACTTTTGAAATTGATTAAAATCTTTTAAAGATGATGCCTTTGTGAAATCTTTGTGATAAGTTTTTAAATCGATTGAAATCTGATGTGCATGCCTTTGTGAAATCTTGGAAATCCTTGAAATCTTTTTTGAAATCTTTAGAATCTTCGTAAAATCTTTAAAACCGTTTCAAATCTTTGAAATATTTTTAAATCTTTGAAATCTTTTTGAAAACTTTTGAAATTGATTAAAATCCTTTAAATCTGATGCCTTTGTGAAATCTTTGAAATCTTTGTGAAAACTTTGTAAATCGATTGAAATCTGATGTACACGCCTTTGTGAAATCTTTGAAATCCTTGAAATCTTTTTTGAGATCTTTGAAATCTGTGTGAAATCTTTTGAAACCTTCTGAAATCTTTTAAATCTTTCTGAAATATTTTGTTACCTTTTGAAATCTTTGAAACCTTTGTGAAATCTTTTAAAAGCTTTGCAATCTTTGTAAAATCTTGTGAAATATTTCGAAATCTTTGTGAAGTGCTTTGGGAACATTTCAAGTCATTAAAATAATTTAAAATCTTTGTGAAATCATTATAAAACTTTACAATATTTTGAAATGTGAAATCTGGTGTACTCTCAAATATAAAGTGGTCAACCCCACGAAAATTCTAATCTTGAAACTGCATTAACATCGACATTTTCAACTAATAATTCTAATAACCTGTAAGTTGAATATCATAAAAAATGTATACTTTAACATTCTTTACCGGATTTTAAATATGAAAATACAAAAAGATTATGAGAAATACTAAAAGACTAAAGGATTTAAATTACTCTTCTAAATTCAATAAAATAAATGTTTTATAAGCAATGAATTAAAAAAAAATCCTGCTTATCATGAAAAATTCAAGGAGATTTCCAGGGTTGCAAGGTCATTACAGACCCTGTCTTTAAAATTAATTAGGTAATTTTAAAGTCTTAAAAACCATTAGAAAATTTAAAGATTTTTAATTTATCTCACTCAAAATTGCATTACTTTTTTGTGACCACTTCTAAATGCGTTAATCTTTTGTTTCTTTTTATAATTAGTATGCTTTAAAATTTATATTTATCACAATTTGAATTGTTATAAAACTAAGATTGTTATCCTGTATGGATGTTTCAAATATTTAATTCCTACCATTTTCGATGCTAGTATTAATGCTTTTAAGTTTGAATGTTTAACAGTTTGTAATATGTTTCCAAAATTGCATTCATACTTTGGATTGTATTATGAAAAGTATGCATTCAAACTTGAAGATATTTAAAAAAAAATCTAGACTTAAATCTGAATATGAAGGAAATATAATAATGTTTTGAAGATATAGGAAAAACAGGAAACAATATTTTAAAATAAGTTATACTATGAGGAGAAAAAATATTATATACGCGGGTAATAGGTTTTGAAGCCTGAGAAAACTTGGCGAATGAATGAAAGCATAAAAAAAAGGTTAAAGTTCATCCTGAATCAAAACTACAAAAAATTCAGGAACGTCATGTGTTGTATTATGCTTGTATTTTAAACTTACGTGACTGGTTCTGATCCATTGATGGCTGGTTTGGGTGACTGAATACCGGATCTAGCTAGCGTGCCGGTATGCACAGGTGACGGGCCTTTACTTCCTAAGGGTTGTTTTATCCTGCAACATAACAAAAAAATAATTCCAGGTTAAATATAAAAGGAAACGTCAGCTGGCAGTATACAATTTCGCTACAATCAACCAGTACATTCATTTTAATTACAAATTTTATGTCAGGACTTATAAGAACAAAAATTAATTTCAAAAATAGCACTAACCACTAACGAGTTGGAGAATCTTGACAACATATGAATAAATACAAGATAATTAGTAATAAAATATGAGAAATTAACAGGGCGGCCGCAAAACTTCATTTTCAAAATTCCCAAACTTTTCCCTGATTTCTTCCTGACCAATTGTTCATTTTCCCTGACCATTAATATTCAAAGACCAGGATTTTAATCTTGTAACATTTTTAATATCTAATCTTTTATAAGCGGAATGCAAATAAAATAAATATATAAAAGATGCATTTTCAATCCAAAAAGACGAATTTTCAACCAAACAGTTGAATTTTGCATGAAAAAAGATGGCCTAAACAAAATAGTAAAATTTTCAATAAAATAATTGAATTTTTATTCAACTTGATGAATTTTCCATCCACAAATATAAATTTTCAACTAAATGACCGAATTTTCAAACAAAAAAGATTAAACTTCAACCAAAAACCGTTCCATTTTCAACTAAACAATTGCAAAACAGATGAATTTTTAATCCAAAAGGACGAATTTAAATAAACGAATGTTCAACAAAACAGTTAAATTTACGACCAAAAACTGTAGTTTTTTAACAAAACACTTGAATTTTTAACAACGACAAAATCATGTTAACACAATCGTTGCATTTACAAAGAAATAGTTGAACTTCAAAAAAAAAAGGGACGAGTTTAATTTTCAACCCGAAAAGTAAAATTTTCAACAAAAATATGAATTCTCAACGAAAAATTTAATAGTTGACATTTCGTTAAAAAAAACTAATTTTCAACAAAATAATTATGCTTTCAACCAAAGAGACGAATTTTCAACAAAGAACAAAATACACGAATTTCCAAACAAATAGTTTAATTTTCAACTGGAAAAAAATTAATTTTTAACCAAAAATGGAAAAATTAAATATTCAGTAAGAAAATTTAATTTTAACAAAAAAAAAAAAAGGATTTTTAACGACATAGTCAAATTTTCCAACAAAGAAATGAATTTTCAACTAAGATTATGCATTTTCGAACCAAAACGACGATTTGTCAACAAAGATTTTTCAGTCAAGAATGAAAAAAAATCAACTGGAATAATTAAATTTTCAGTTAAGAAAATTAATTTTCAGCCAAAAAAAACGTATTTTCAACCAAAGAGATGAATTTCGAACTAAAATAATGAATATTTGACAAAAAACGGATTGCTTAACAAAGTGGTTCAACCTTCAACCTTATAGTTCAATATTCAACCAAAAAGATGAATTTTCAAGAAATTATGTCATCCATAGTACATATATCAATAAAAAACGATTGTATTTGTAAACCAAAAACAGTTGAAATCAATCAAAAAAGATTAATTTTCAACACCAAAATATGAATTGTCAACAAAATAGATAAATTTTCAACCAAATAATAAGATTTTAACTAAAAATATAATCGTCAAGGAACTGCAAAAAATAAATAGATATACAAGGAAAATAAATTACTAACAAGAATAATAATTTCGTGAAGGTCACAAAAGTTAATTTTTGCCTGACCAATTTTACATTTTCCCTGGCGATTAAAATTCAAAGACCAGAATCTCAATCTTGTAACATTTTTAACATAGAATCTTTTCAAAAAGAAATAAACCAATTTCAAATTAAAATTTAAAAATTTGAAATTTATTATCTTTGGCAGTTTTTTAAAGTGACTCTTATAGAAATTCCCTGAACAAAAAAACTTCCTGACTTCTCCCTTACTTCCAGGCCATAACCGGTATAATATATCTTCCCCCTGAAAATAGAAATTCCCAAAAATAAAAAAATGGAAAAGTGATCATTTCATTTTTATGACATAAATGCACTACAAAACCATGTAGTGTCACGACATAGATTGTATTTTATGCATGGAATCGAAGTCACGTTTGTCTTAACAAATTAACCACCATCTTCAGTAATTGACGGTTCCTGCAAATTCTGAATTATGGACATTAGTGTTCACGCACGATGAAGCAGGTTAAGCATCCTTTTTCCGTTATGATCCTTATATATTAGCATACAAAATCATTCAGCAGATAGTCGCATAGTCTTTACGTTTTTAAAGCAAAATAACCACTTGTTCTTTAAATGGTTCTTGGAAATTGTACTACGTAAAATTTTGATAGCATTCCATCCCCATGCATCCCAATTATTCCAAAACTAGTTTAGAGAAACTTCAAAAGAATAACATTTTTATTGAACTCAGAATAATAGGAGAATAAATTATTTTTAATAAAATTAATGTATAGCTACCATACTGAATACAATATGAAATGCTTAATATTTCAAAAGTTGAAATATATTACATTTTAAAGAAACTAGTGGCATTTTCAACCAAAAAAGATCAATTTTTCACCAAAAAGATGAATTTTTAACAAGAGTTGAATTTTCAATCTTGAAAGTCGAGTTTTTTAGAAAACAGTAACCTTTTAAACCCGAAACGATTAAATTTCAACCTAGAAAGATGATTTTTCTAACAAATAGTAGAATTTTCAACAAAACAGTTGAGTTTTTGATAAAAAAGATTACTTTTTTAACAAAGTAGTTGAATTTTCTAAAAAATAGTTGAATCTCCAATCATATAGTTAAATTTTTAAGCCAAAAAGACGAATAGTTTAGAAGACAGTTTAATTCTGAATACAAAACGACAAATTTTATATAACAAAAAGAAGTTAAAACAAAACAGTTAAATTTTCGACGAAAAAAGATGATTTTTTAACAAAATAGTTGAATTTTCAACCAAATACTTGAATATTCATGCAAAGAGACGAATTTTTTAGAAGACAGTTGAATTTTTAACAAAGAAGTTTTCTACAAAAAAGATACATTTTTAAATCAAAAAGATGCATTTTCAACAAAACAGTTGAATTTTCGACCACAAAGATGACTTTTCAACCAAATAATTAAATTTTCAACCATATATAGTTATATTATAGTTAGAATAGTTAAATTTTCAGTTGGAAAAATTAATTTTCAACAAAGTAGTTAAATTATCAACCAAAGATATGAATTTTCTACTAAACTGATAAATCTGCTGGCAAAAGAAATGACTTTTTAACAAAGGAGGTGAACTTTCTAACAAGTAGTTGAATTTTCAATAAAAAAACAATGAATTCTCGACGAAAAATGTAAAAGTTGATAATTCAGGCAAAAAAGATGAATTGTCCAAAAGATAGTTGAATCCTAAGCCAAAACAGGTTGATTTTAACCAAACAGTGGTACTTTTTAACCTTAAAAGATAAAATTTTAACCAAACTTTTTAATTTTCAAGCTGAAAGTGCGAATTCTTTACAAAGCAGTTGAATTTTCAACCCGAAAAAATGGATCTTCGTCCAAAAAGTTCATTTTCGAACGAATAGTTGAATTTCATAGCAAAATAATCAAAATAATAGACTTACTAACCCCAAAAGACAAATTTTCAACAAAACAGTTGATTTTTCAAGCCTAGAAAACGAATTTTTTACCAAACAGTTGAATTTTCAACTATAAAGATCATTTTCAACGAAATAGCTCAAGTTTAACAAGAGCGATACATTTTCAACAAAAAATTTGAAAAAAGAACGAATTTTCAACAAAATAGTAAAATTTTTAACCAAAAAGATGAATCTTTAACTAATGAAAAGGAAATTTTAACAAAGTAGTTCAAATTTCAACAAAGTAGTTAAATTTTCAACCATAAGAAGATTAATTTTCTATCAAAAGAAACGAATTTTCAACAAAATACATGCATTTTTAAACAAAAATGGACTAGTTAAATTTTCAGTTGAAAAACTTTTATTTTCAACAACACATAAACGAATTTTCAACAAAACGGTTGAATCTGTACCCATAAAATTAATTTTTAACAAAAAAGTTCAACTTTCAACCAAGTAGTTGACTTTTCGACTAAACATATGACTTTTCATCAAAATAGTTGAATTTTTAACAAAATAATGAAGTTTTTAAGCACGTAGTATAAGTTGTAAGCAAAAAAGATCAATTCTGAATGAAATATATAATATAGTAGACTATTCAATTAAAACGAATTAAATTTCTACTAAAAAAAACTTGGATTTTCTTATTGGGTTCTATTAATTCAGTTCGCATTTAAGCGAAAATAGTATAAGAGAAAATTTCTTTAAAACCGTGGGAAAAGGGGAATTCTTCAAACAAGTAGAAAAGAGGAGAATGACTATGAAGTCTATGAGCTACAAATGATTTTTTATAGGAAAACATTATTTCCTGCTCAGAGTTTGTAAATTTGTTAATGAATTGTCCATGAATCCTATCCCATAATATTCATTTCCCCCTGTGTATAATCTGAGCGATTTTTTTTCTCAACAGTTTGCAATTATTTAAACAATTTAAATTTGTTTAAACGATTGTTTTCCTCTGTAATTCTTCCAAAGTTACTATTTTGGGAATTAGTCACATAGTTAATGAATCTTAAAAGTTATATTTTTTTGTGGAAGACAGTTTGCAATTGGTTAAACAATTGGTCGTGGCTACGTGTACTAAAATTTCGGTACAAATAACTGAATTTTTTCGATACGAAATAGGGGAGTTGGAAAAGGAACTATTTGTACCGATATTTCAGTACGAATAGCCGGATTTTTCAGTACGTGTAGAGTTGTAGACACTCCTTAAACAATGAATTATCATTCACTTGCGCCTTACGTTATGGATAGCTTTTTTCAGATCGATTTTATTCTGTCAATAAAATATTGTTTTATGAGCAACATAATGTAAGAGATTCGAGAAAACTAGAATTTTCTCCATCATTCATTAACTGCGTCATTCGTTCCAGAAAATAACAACTTTTTACGATTTACAGGCGAAAAAATTGTTTAAGCAAATGCAAATCGATTAAATAATTGCCAAATATCCTAAGCAATAAAATATTACTCTTGAAATTCCTTAATGATGACATTACTTTCAGAAAATACGAACTTTTCACGATTTGGTGGGAGAAAGAATTATATAAATAGAAACAATTGCAAACTAGGTATGTTTAACAAAAAATATTATTATTGACAGCCATCAACAATATATGATTTATTCCGAACAATAGTAACTTTTCACGATTTAGTGGGGAAAATATTCTATTCTACATTCCTTGAGAAGTAACTAAACTGTAGTTTACAAAAAGTTAATAACCAGCTTTCCATTTTTTCTAAACCACCCTATGGACGATTCTCAGTAACCTTTAGATTTGATGTTCTAGTCATTTATCAGTGTTTGATGACCAAAAAATTCCATGTACTTCAATATTTATATCAATTAAAAAAAATTTTCTGGTACATACAACGAAAGCAAAAATGTAAATGTGTAAAGTTTCCTGTTTATTGGCAATTTATAACCTGTCATTCTTAACATTCGTTTGAAATGTTCGAATGATGATATACAAAGCATGAAGAAATAATTCTTCAGAAGAGTTAAAAAGGAGAATGGTAAGGCGATGATGTTTTATTTGAAAATTGTGTATTATGAGCTGTCTAAAAAGTAAAAAACTAGCTTCGCTGGTGTACTTATTTTAAAAATACATGAATAACCTCAGATTTGCAAATTTTCCAAATCACATTAATACCCCGTGGCATCAAGTAAACGGTTGTACACGAGTGGAAATGTAATTTTGGTCATCCAAAGAAGCAACATGTAAAAGGTCGTATGTGTCGCTATTTTTTTTTTTTTTTTTTTTTTTTTTTTGACAAAATCTCTTTTACGAAAATCTTAAGGTTGTGGAGAACTGCTCATGTACAATGCGTGAAGCAATCAGATTTTCCTCTCACTGATACTCGACTTTACAACAAAAAGAAGAGAAAATAGAAAAAAGTAGATTTAGCGATTCACTAGACACCCTAAACATGGTCTTATCTCACCAATCTTCACTTGTAGGGGAGCGGCGGCAAATGCGACACGTCGGCTAATGTGGCGCATTCGAGTTTTATAATATTAACGCATTTTCTGCTTCTGGAGGTAGTTTCATTACATGTATATATTTTGCATTGTCAGAGAAGCTAAAAATAAATTAAAAATTACAGAAGTTTCGTGTAAACTTAAAAAAAATTGGAAATATTCTGTTTCTAGTTTCTTTAATGCTTTAAAGTTTAACATTTTCAGTAAAATTAATAAACTTTCATGTAAAAAATCTGTAATTAATACTATTCACATGCGACTAATATTGCGTATTCGGGACTAAAATCAGCAGGTAATGTAAAGAATTGTTTAAAAAGCTTTTCCATTGATAATTATTTAATTTGATCCTTCATTATGTTATTTTTCATATTGGTGAGTCATTCTGCACTGTTCACATAAAAATTTTTTCTTGACGTTTCAGCAGAAATAACCCTCAAATTTTTGTGAGACATTCTGCACTGCTAAAGAACCATTTTTTCTTAACATTTCGGCAGACATAATCCCTCAAATATGCTAATAATATTAAACGTAAATATATTTATCTTATTTTTATAAAATTGTACTAATTTTTTTCATAATTTGTTTTTCATTCAATAATTATGAATGGAAATCTAAACGCGCCACATTACCAAACACGATAGGACAAGTTGGCGCAGATGCACTTTTTAGAAAACCCATTAATTAACTGTTTTAATGAACTTCAATTAAATTATCTCCATGCATAGAGCATTGGTAAGATATTGGTCTAAACAAAATATATTTTATTACAATATTTTACTTTATATTTGAATTTTAATTGTGCATTTTCAATGGTAAATCTGCAATTGAAGTTGTAGAAAATATTATCAATTTCACGGCTAATATCGACGTGTCCAAATGAAAAGGTTCCATCTCGGAGAAACCGAATGAAAAGGTGCTAACTCGCGTGGCAAACTATCGATGCTTCAAAATCCCATATAAATTGCATTTGGAACATCAGCGCCTTTCATTCGATCTCCACGAGTTAGCACCTTTTCATTTGGTTTCTCCGAGATAGAACCTTTTCATTTGGACATGCCGATATGAGTTCTGTCAAGATTTACCGGTTTACGCACGGTGGCGTGCTTCCAGAACTCCTTAAACTGCATGTGCTACTATGACTGTTCTGTTTCATGTAAACCGGTCGATTGTTGACCGACACACTGACTCTCTCCGCGATACGAAATCGCGGAGTCGTGGGTTTGTGATAAAGCATTGCGTCCGATAAGCACACCCTTGACAATCAAAACAAAACTTCAACAACAAACATCCTCACTCCAGGAGTCACTGACACATCTTTACTTCGGCTCCAGCATCCAAAGTATCACTTGTAGGAACTTGTCACTTAACACAATGGTTTAAAAAATTTAAAAATTTACAAAGTTCTTTTTAATTTTTGAATCCAAGAAGATGGTTTAGGGAATTTTAGGGTCACGCTCGGGAGGTTCTCACAACTTATCTTTTTTTTATTGTTTGGATCTATGAAATACTACCGGCTACCGATTGGAAGAAAACTTAGTTGCAACTGCAATTGGACGACACTACCGTTCCGGAGGGCCGCTGTTGAGTATCTGGAGAGCTCAGCGGCCCTCGCTTGTTTCGCGGCATGCGTTGTGTCCAGTACGAGAGTGTATGTATGTGCACTCGAGCATGATGAATGTGTGCGTGTGTAAACCATGAACATACGTGTTCACATGCATTACACATAGAGTACCTAATACGTAGCACACTCATGTGGTTGACTTCACCCTGTAATGCCAGGACTATATCGCGCCTCAGTCAGCTCAGAACCTGCTTTGATTTTCGCTTCAAGAAACTCGCGTGCCAGAAAGATCATAAGCCCGTAGCATTTGTGCATACGAGCGACAAGCTGACAATAATGTAGTGAAAATTGACCTTGATGCTAGAAACATGTTTCAGGGATCACAGTGGTTCAGCTGTTCGATTGTAGGGAAAATAGGGGATTTTTTTTAATTTGCCCGCTACGCGGTTACAATCTCATAGCACTGGGCGCGCGGCCCGCAAGTTTGAGCGCGCCTACGGCACGCATATGTTTAATCTCGCGCTTCACGCTCGGATATTTATTCTTTGCACTGGGAATGCTTGAATGAAAATTTAACAATAACATCTCTCTTAGAGCCCAGTTTTTCTACGCATCTTCATATTCTGAATGGTGCACGTAATTAAGTATAGTTAAAGATTAAATTTCTCAAAGCTCTGCAGGCTTTGAGGTACACATTCTCATGATGACATTCTCGATTTCCAGGGAACACAGCATAAAAAGAGGTCAAAAAGGGGAAATAGAGTAATTTTTTCACAAAGAAGGGAGGGAAATAAGGAAAAAACAAACATTAATTTTTTAATTTAGAAAAGAAAAAACAATCTGCTATTGAAGAATTTATTTTCTCAAATCCATTCAGGACAATATAGAAAGCCCGAAAAAACATAAAAATTGACAAATAAACCATTTTTATATGCTTTAAATCGTACTTAAAACTATGAATATTTCCTCTTCTAAAATAAGTATAATTAAATATTTCTCTCTAAGATTTATTTCATCCTTAAAATAATTAATCTTTTGAATGTAAGTTGGAAATAACTCTCTTCAATGCTCCCAAATTAAAATTAAATTAAAGAAACGAAATCTGTTGAAATTCTTCGGAATCTTTTTAAATAATATCAAATCTTTCAAATCCTTTGATATTTGACAAAATCCTTCACATCCCTTGAAACTGTTGAAATCCGTAGAAACCACTTGCAATAAAGTTAAATTTATTGCCTAAAGTTCTTTAGAAATTCCTTACAATCTCTTGAAATCGTACACATCTATTAAAATAAGTAGAAATCATTTGAAATTCTTTTGATATAAAATAAATTAAAATTATTCATAAATTTTTTTTAACCCATTCAAATAAAATGCAGGCCCGCGAAGCGCGCGTTCACGTCCTGGATTTTTATTCTCTAATATTAAAAATATAAAGTATTTAAAAATCCATAACAACCATTTTTTTAACGAAATCTCTTGAAAATCTTCGTAATCTTTTAAAATACCTTAAAATCTTTAAAATTATTTGAAATTTTTGTATGTCCTTCATATTCCTTGAAATTTTGGAAATCTGTAGAAATTCCCTGAAATAAAACAATTTTTATTCCTTAAATTTCTCTAGAAATTAAATAAAACCGTTAAAATCCATCCAAATTGGTAGAAATTATTTGAACTTCCATATATTATCCATATATTATGGTAATTTTTTTATGTACAGTTTTTGGTATGAAATGGTCATAAAAAATTCAGATAGAACTTTTGTTTAGGTTATAATTTTTTCAAAGTGAGCAAAAAATACATTTTTTAAGATTCACTTAATTTTTATTAATTTTTTTTTTTTTTGAGTTTCATGTATGATATATGACTTCATTTGCAATGAACAAGCAAGTCATAATTTGCTTAGATCTAAAAAAAAATGTTCTTAGACGTTACATTTCTTAAAAATATGTAATTTTAGTGTTTTATGTATTTTTTTTTAATAGCTGTAAAGTCCAAAAAGCAGTTCTTTTTAGGACTGAGGAAATTATAGATCGATTGCCCAGAGTGAGTTAAAGACATGCCATAGTATTAAACGTTTTTTTTTAATTTTAATAAAAGTTAACTGAATCTTTAAAAATGTCATTTTTACTCACTTTCAAAAAATTCTAACTTAAACAAATACTAAAGACGATAATACAATTTTTATAAGTTAAGTGGTCAATGAAGAAATAATAATAAATAAATCTGTTTATGGGATTTAATGTGAGTACAAGAAGTAATTCCAACTTGTTAATTAAGAAGCATGCCAGAAAATAATTGTCATCTTTAAAAATTATCTCAACAATTATTTTTGTGTCCAAAGGTTATATATAAATAGAACTTAAAATAAATCTGAAAAAAAGTTCTTAAGACCTAAATACAAAATCTTCCTTTGGATGTTCACAAACATCAAAATGTCAAAAACCCGTCCTTGAGTCACGA
The DNA here is from genome assembly GCA_011634705.1 of Andricus grossulariae. Taxonomy (NCBI): domain Eukaryota; kingdom Metazoa; phylum Arthropoda; class Insecta; order Hymenoptera; family Cynipidae; genus Andricus; species Andricus grossulariae. The sequence goes on along the minus strand of JAABKJ010005770.1, from coordinate 3,684 downwards.
ATAAGTGTATGTTAATGTATCTGAATGAACATTACAATAAGTGGCTTGCAAAAGAATTAAAACTTAAAGTAAAAGTGGAAATGCATACAATTCTACCATACACATGTTAAAATCTCTTTAAGACTGCAGGTTTACCATTACTTCTTATATTCACTTTCGAAACTATAAGTTACGAAAGTCTGAAAATATTAAACTGACTTTTTAAGAAAGGTGCAACTAACAATTTTTGTAACAAACTATGTGTTGCCATATCCTTGTTGAATGCAACTCTTTTCTTCCCAAATGGGTAATTCTCTATAGACAGGGCACCTTCACATCCAAGAGATGAATTACCAAAACTATAGATTGTATCCATACTAAAGACTCGATTTTATTATTGCAAATCACAATAAAAATAACATTAAGCGCCTAAAAAATTCGGTTACCGGCTGTGCTCAGGAGATATGGATTTCAGCAGTTGTCCGCTTCTCTGAACAAATGTTCAAGTGAATGCGAGCGCTTGTAATAATTTAAAAATATTTTCATTGCACTTAACAATATATGCCTAATGGACTTAAAAATTATCTCAAATGGTGCAATTTCCATCACTAATATTTCAATTTAAGTGTAGTATAGAAAACAATGTGAAATAAAATATGAGTGTCCACGAAAATTATTTAGTAGTTATTTAATACATAAACGGCTATTACTTGACTACTAGGAATAGCTTTTTGGTTTCGATGTTGGTGTCACATTGAAGAAAGAACATCTTACTGCTTGTTCGCCAAGTTTCAAAAAAAAAATCAGAACTTTCATCGAAAACTATGAAAAAGTCCAAGACAGCGTTGCGTATTTTAATTAGAATTCATCGAAGTAACTGGTAATAACTTTCATATTTCGGAATAAAATGACATAAATGAATTATGAAAATATAAGCTATAGAGTGATAAAACGATTTTTTTAAAGTATTTTGGGATCCCTTCTATTTTAAAATTTTGGGACGATTTTTTATGCTGTTTTCCATTAACGTAACATCGATCAACGTAACATTACTTTTGAATTTTGCTCAGAAAACACAAATAATAAATGATTATACTCTCCCGAAAAATGTTTGAAAAATGGTAATGAAAATTAAGGTTTTTAGATGAAAAAGTTTAGTCTATACACAGATCAGCAAATTTAATATTTTAACGTTTTGATGCTAAAGTTAATCAAAGCTTTTTTTTATTTGGAAAAAAGTTTCTGTTTTTATTTTTGTATTAGATAATTATTGTGTGCATACCAATTTTCAATTTATATTTTCGTATTAGATAATTATTGTGTGCGTAAAAATTTTCTGTTTTTATTTTTGTATTAGATAATAACTGTGCAAATAAGTTTTTAGTGTGAATACTTTTGCAAGCTCTTTTTTAGTGCTACTAGATCTAACATGAACTACAAAATAAAATTTTGAACAAAAAATTGGAAACAATTTTCTTATGTCAAAAGTACCCTGTATGGGGAGAATTAACCATATGTGTACGAATACATAACCGTCTAGCAGATGGCATAAAGTAATATAGCATATAGCTAGACGAGCGTACAGCACCTCCGTTATTTCTTATGTTAAAAGATATACAATATCCATACTATTCTCTACAATCCACGTGCCTTTTGTCTTGTTAATTCAATAAGGAGCTGAAATTATCCTCAGTTTTTAAGTACTTCAACTTGTGTAATCATTTTTTCTTCATTTTTCACCAGGTACTTATGAATATGTCGTACAAGAAATGTAGCTGCAAATTATCTATAATGAATTTAGTTCAAAAAGTAATTACTATCAGAGATCACAGTAACTGTTATCCAGTAATTTTTGTGTTCAAATTTTGTTTACTCATAAAAATACATCAGGAAATAATTCAAGAAGATGAAAGATTGAAAAATAAATAATAGGGTGGGTCGTATATAAAAAATTTCTGGAATTTGAAATCGCTACAATGCGAAAAAGTAGCGTATTGGGATCCTAAAAAAGTAAAATTAATTTGGAATCAATAAATATGCTGACAGGTTACCCGCGCTCGAAAAAAATATTCAACGAATTTCTTGTTTGCATAGTTTTTAAATTAGATTGACTTTCAATTTTTTTTACATTCCTGGAAGTCAAAAATATCTTCCCGTTTTTGGCAAATTTTAATCAATTATGCTTTAATTTTTTTAATGTATGTTTATCAGCAAATAGATTTTGATTCAGTATACTGTTAAATTTTTTTCATATTTAATTCTTTTCAGTACCTTTTTTAATGTCAGCTAAAAAAATTATATACGCAGTTGGCTAACGATTTTCAAAATTTTGTTTCTACAACCACAACTAACATATTTTTCTCTGATATGCCTGTATGTATTAAAAGTATTAAAAATAAACCAATTTCCCATTTATTTCCCACTTGAATGCGAACAGAATTATTAAAAGTAACCGATAAGAAAATTAAACTATTTTTGGTTAAAAATCTACTATTATAATTTTAGTTGAAAATTTTGTTTGGTTACTGAAAAATCATTTTTGGCCGAAAATTCCACTATCTTGATGAAAAAACGGTCTCTTTGGTTTGGAAATTGAACTTTTTTGGTAAAAATATAATATTTTTTGTTTCAAAAAGCAAATTTTTTGTTGAAAATTAATTCGTTTTATTTCATGATTCAACTATTTTATTTCAAAATTCGTATTTGTTAGATAAATTCAACTGTTTTTAATTTAAGATTAACGTTTTTTTATTTGGAATATGAAATATTACATTTCTTGTCGAGGATTTATCTTTTTGGTAGAAAACTAAACTATTTGGTTAGAGATTCAACCACTTTGCTAAAAATTAATTTTTTTGGTTGAAGATTTATCATATTAGTTGAAAACTGATCTCTTTGGTAGAAAATGTACGTCGTTTGCTGAAAAATTGTCTTTTTGGGTTCAAAATTCAACTATTTTGGTATTACATTGAATATTTGGCTGAAAATTAAAGCTTTTTTTTTTTAAATTCATACTTTTGGATTGACAATTCAACTGTCTTGTAGAAAATTCTTCTTTTTGGCTTAAAAATTCAATAGGTTGGTTGAAAAATCATCTATTTTGTTAAAATGTCGTCTTTCATGAATGCATTACACTATTTTTAATTTAAAATTAAAATATTTTGTGTAACACGAGTATGTTTCCCTCTCTTTCTGAGCGTGGTTTGGAACAGCAAAGTAGGCCATTGTTGGTGGTGGGATACTTTACCATCCTAGGACAATAAAGAGCATTTTATTGTCCGCGGGAAATACGCGCGCATGCGCGTTCGTTGCTTCGGCCCACGTGCACTGTTCTGCGCGGTACTTGTCCCTTTAAACTAACCTCAAACCTGAAACGTAATTTCATGAGAAAACTCGAAAACCATACTCTTATTACATAAAATATCGTGTGTACCGAGAGAGTGAATTTTTTTACAATCTCGCTCGGTCGAAAAAGACTATTTCGCTGCCTTGGTGCACAATATATAATACTATTTTGATTTAAAAATCAACTATTACATTTTTCGTTGAGAGTTCAACATGCATCAATAACACTGGTTTACAAAAAAAAAAAGGTGAGGACTATTTGACAAGACCACTTTATCCTTACGTATTTTGACGCGCTGAATACGAATCCGAGGTCTATTTACCTCCATCACGTCAGGTTCAAGGTCATTTCAAGGTCAA
>JAABKJ010005769.1:0-22678 GCA_011634705.1 Andricus grossulariae | reverse complement strand
CCCTTAGAAATGTTGAGCCCCCTATTTACCCTAAGTTTTGACACCCCCCCCCCCTCCCTATATATCTTAATTTTTTTTGTAAATTTATTTACATTTAGCAGTTGCGAATTTTCAACCAAAAAATATCAATTTACGAAAAAAATATAATAGTTGATATTTCAAGCAAGGGAATATTTTTTTATTTAAAATCGAAAACAGTTGAATTCAACCAAAGAATAAGAAATTTTAATGAAATACTTGAATCCTCAACGAAAATAGTTTTTTCAGTCAAAAAATAAAAATAAATTTCATTCAAATGGAGAAATTTCAGGTCAAGAAGAAATTAATTTTTAATCAAGGAGATTAATTTTCTGCTATAAAAGGCGAATTCTCAACAAAATTTATCAATTAATTGATGAATTTTTAATGAAAAGTAGAATTTTAGACCTAAAGGGACGAGCTTTCTACAAGAATGTTGAATTTTCAATCAAATAATTACATATATATATATGAAAAAATGACATTGGAAATGACATGCAAATGCAAACCGGTGTCGAACCAAGTCTGGTGTTAAGGGCGTTGCCCTGAAATTCTGCTCGGTTGGTTGGTCGAAAGAGCACAGTGGAGGCGGTGCATCTGTCCCTGAAAGATTTATATTCCGAGCTGAGGTTTCCTTGGCTGGACTGCCTGGTCTGGTACCATCCACTCAGAAATTCAGAATAATGCCAAATCAAAGGAAATATGCTTCGAGAGCGAAAATTTGCATTTTTCCGGGTCAATGGAAGACTGAGATTAAAATTTTCGAAGAAAAAAATAAAAGTTCCGGAAATGTTCAATCCCGGAATTTTTAAACCCGAATTTTCGAATTCCGGAAATTATCGAATACCAAAAAATAATATGAAGATGAATTTTTGAATTCACAATTATAGTGAATTGCCCGAATTAAATATATCATTCTTGAAAATAGTAAATTTGCGAATTTTCAAATTCCCGAAAATAGTGTAAAGTTTTGTCAGAAGATTTTTTATATTTATTCTCTGGTGTACTATTGAATATTTTTTTCGGGTGTTTTTTCAGGAATATGAAATCCCGGGAATATGTTATTTTTGGGAATTTGATAATTTTGGCATTTTGGGAATTAACTGATTTCGGGAATTCAAAATTTCAGGGATATGCAATTTGAGGAACATAAAAATCCCGAATTGGGAAATTCCTGATAAGCAAATTCCCGGCAGTAAATTGCCGAATTATAAAATATCCCAACTAGAAAATTCTCGAATTTAAACAATTAAAAAAATTGTAAAAAAGGAATTATTCATCTATTAAAAATAAAATATTCAAATATCTTTATCAAAGAAAATTTTTGTTAATGTTTAGAGTCTCATAAAATTATTGTTTGAATTAAAAATAACCCTAATTGTATTAAAAAATAAAAGTAAAAAACTTGCGCTTCGAAAGCAAAAATAAATTTCTCCTTAAATTTTCTCCGAATTTAATAACATTTTCCAAACAAACTTCGCAGGATTCAATTCAGCACTGATTTCTCTCGAAGTTCCTTTTTATTTTATTTTTTTAAATTAACAATTCGAGTTTTGAGAACATTTTTTTGTAATTTTTTGAAGATACTATACACATTTTCAAAAAAAAATTTCATTCCAAAGTATATATTTTTTGCAAATAATTTTTAACACCTTGAAAAATGAAAAAAAAATTTCTTCGGTAAAAATATTTGACTGTTTTATTTTTAATAAATAAATAATATTTAACGAAAAACAACATTTTTTAATTGTTTAAATTTGGGAATTTTCTAGTTGGGATATTTTATAATTCGGCAATTTTCTGTCGGGAATTTTATTCTTTAGGAATTTTCAAATTTGGTAATATTAAAAATCGTTGAGAATTTTATTATTCGGGATTTTATAATTTCGGGAATTTTATTTTTCGGGATTTTTCAGTCGTCCCTATGATATTCCTGGAATTTACTATTTTCGGAATTTGAAATTTTAGTAATTAACTAATTTCGAGAATTTGAATTTTTAGAAATTAACTCATTTCGGGAATCACAGGTCTCAAGAATATGAAATATCGTGGAAATTTCCTATTTTAGGGAATTTGATAAGATTGGGAATCAACTTATTTCAGAAATTAGAAATTTTGGGAATATGAAATCCCGGGAATTTACTCTTTTCGGGAAGTTGATAATTGTGGAATTCAGGGAATTAAAAAATTTAAGGATATGCAAATTCAGGAATATGAAATCTAGGGAATTTACTTTTTTTCGGGAATTAGAAATTTCAGGAATATGAAAATCTGGGAATTTCCTGTTTTTGCGAATTTGATAATTAAGGCATCTAGGGAATTGATTAATTTCGGGAACTAAAATTTTAAAAAATATGAAATTTCAAGAATAGGAAATACCGGAAATTTACTATTATTAGGAATTAGATAATTTTGGCATTTTGGGAATTAAAAATTTCAGAAATTTGCAATTTTAGGAATAATAAATCCCGGGAATTCACTATTCTTTTGAATTAAAAATTTTGAAAATAACTAATTTCGGGAATTAGATTTTTCGGGTATATGAAATCCCGGGAATTTACTATATTCGGGATTTTAAAATTTTAGAAATAAACTAATTTCGGAAATTCAAAATTTCAGGAATATGATATCCCGGGAATTTACCATTTTCGGAAATTTAATAATTGTGGCATTTTGGGAATTAACTAATTTCGGGAATTAAAATTTTCAAAAATATGCAATTTCAGGGATATAAAATTCCAGGAATTTACTTTCTTCGGCAAATTGAAATTTTAGAAATGAACTAATTTCGAGAATTTGAAATTTTAGAAATTAACCCATTTCGGGAATCAGATGTCTCAAGGATATGAAATATCGTGGAAATTTCCTATTTTAGGGAATTTGATAAGATTGGGAATCAACTAATTTCGGAAATTAGAAATTTGAGGAATTTATAGAAATTTATAGAAATTAACTAATTTCCGGAATTATAAATTTCATTAATATAAAATCCTGTGATTTTACAGTTTTTGGAAATTTAATCATTGTGGCATTTTGGGAATTAATTAATTTCGGGAACTAAAAATTTGAAAAGTATGAAATTTCAAGAATAAGAAATCCCGGGAATTTAATATTATCAGGAATTTGATAATTTTGTCATTTTGGGAACTAAAAATTTCAGGAATATGAAATTTCAGCAGTAAGAAATCCCGGGAATTTACTATACTTTGGAATTTGAAAATTTCAAATTAACTAATTTTAGAAATTTCAGGAATACGAGATCCCGGGAATTCACTATTTTCGGGAATTTGATAATTGTGGCATTTTTTGAATTAATTAATTTCGGGAATTACAAATTTCAGGAACATGAAATTTTAGCAATAAGAAATGTAGGAAATTTACTATTTTTTGGGATTTGAAACTAACTAATTTCGGGAATTGAATATTTCAAGTATATGAAATCCCGGGAATGTACTATTTTCGGGATTTCAAAATTTTTGAATTTAACTCATTTCGGGAATTAAAAATTTCAGGAATATGAAATCCCAGGAAATTACTATTTTCGGGAATTAGAAATTTCAGGAATAGGAAAACCCGGAGATTTTTTTTTCGGGAACTATATAATTTCGGAAATATGATAATTTCATGATTTTAGAAATTTGGGTTTTAATATTTTAGAAATAAATTATTTCAAGCTTTATTACAATCCGCAGAAATCCCATAAAATTGATTGAAAAAAAATATCCCAAAATATTTCAAATTTATTTAATAATTTTGCAATCGTGTGAAGTTTTTTTAAGGTTCTTCAAAATTCCTTGGAATGTTTCAAAATATCCTCAAATATTGAATATTCTTATTTATAATCCTTTAAATTATTGAAATTCACTGAAAATTTCTTCTATTCTATTGGGAAATCTGTTGGGAATCCCCTGAAATCTCTTTAAATTATGTTAAAATCAGTTCTCCAAATTTGGCTAACCAACCGCACTGCGCATGCGTCGCACCAGCAGCCTCATTGGATGTTGATCGCGCGCTTATTTGAAATGATTGAATATGCAAATCTATTTTTCACAATATATAACGATCATAAAGTACAAAACAAATATTATGAATGATTTAAGATTTACATTGACGAAGAATGTTATCCCTTCCTTCGAATTTAAAATCAATGACTTATTTGTAAAGACTACAGTCAAATTATTTCACCTTGCACTCTAAAAGACTATTTTGTGATCTGAAAATTGTTATTATTTCCACAATGATGATTTACTATAAAAAATTGATTTACACATGTAATAGTTTCAAAAAAGCGTGCCATTTACAGCCAATGAGATTGCCAGTGCGACGCATGCGCAGTGCAGTTGGGGAGTCGAATTAGAATCACTGATTGAAATTGTATGGACACATCAGCGCCATCTATACATTGATTCTCTTTCGAAATGTAAAATGAAATATCTAGAATCCTGAGGTTTACTTTGGTTGAACCAAAACTATGACACATAGATGCGGTGGCTCGATCGACGCGCCTCTAGGAACGCCTAGTGTACTAAGAATCCTAGAGGCGCTTCGATCTGACCGCCGCATCTACCTCCAATATCTTCGGCCCAACCAGAAATTTTTACTCGGTTCAAATAACAATGACAATTTTTCTAAATGTTTCAGGATTGAAGGTCACCAAGAAATAAGATGGAAGATTCACCGACCCTCGCAGAGAATTGGCGCGTTGAACGATTACGGTGCTGCATACCGCAACTCGCAAGGGCAGTTGGTTCTATCAAAATCTACTCGACCATACATCAATGCCACCCATACGTATAATTTCGTGTCGACTGACTTTCATTTTGTGTAAACGCATAAAACAAAAACTATCGTACCGGTTTGGGTTTCGAGGGAACATCGTACCAGGACAGGGGCGCGTGTGCCGCTGGCTCGTTATTCATTCAAGTATTCATTATTCTCACGTTTAAAAAAGGCGTGCAATTTCTTGCATTCCATCATCATTTTTAAAGAGTATAATAATAATCTTTGACACAGGAACCCGAGACCGAATGATTATTTTCAAAGCAGAGTGCTCCGAATCGGCTCCCCATATGTACTGCGCATGCGTCGCATCAACAGTCTCATTGGTTGTATACGGCGCGCTTTTTTGAAGTTATTAAATGTGTAAATAAATTTTTTATGATAAATCATTATTGTAGACTTAATTAAATTAATTTTCAGATAACAAAATAGTATTTTAGAGGGAAAGATAAAATATTGATTTGATATTACCATTTAAAAATAAATTATTGATTTTAGATTCGAAAAAAGAAAGACTGTTTTCATAAATGTAAATTCTAAATAATTCCTAATATTTATTTGTACTTGATAATAATTTTATATGGTAAAAAATGGATTTACATATTTATTCATTTCAAATAAGCGCGCGGTCAATATCCAATGAGGCTGCTGGTGCGACGCATGCGCAGTGCAGTCGAGAGCCAAATACGGTATAAACTAAGCCCGAACGTAGAAGCTATTTTGTCTAGCTTTATGTATAGATAACGCAGAAAAAAACTGGGGGTTCAAAAGAATTGCAGCTTAAACAAAATTTGGTACCTTTTAGATTATTTTAGAACCTAAACTCCAATAGAAACCTGTACCGACCCGAAAGGGTTCTTTTGGAGACATGACTCAGAACATGAAGGCGCATTCACAAACCAACCACTTGGAAAGTCGGGTTGGTAAGTTAGGGATCGAATTACAGTTACCGATCAATGCAGTGCTCCCAATTTTAGGATGAATTTGTATTGCGCATACGTCGCGTCAACAACTGGATTGGTTACCTTTAGCGCGCTTTTTTGAAATGATACATTTTTTTTGTTTATAATTGTTCACAGCAAATAATAATTGCAAAGTGCATGAAGATCTTAAAAATGATTTTAAATTCATATTTGTAATAAAAAAGGTATTCCTTTTTCAAATTTAAAGACGATTGTTTATTTTTAAGGCATAAAAATCAAATATCACTTAAAGTGAATTATCTCGAAACTATATTTATTTCATGTAACATTATTACTTAAATATATATGTATCATTCATTTCAGTTATAGTGTTTTATTTATCTCTCTGTTCAAATTCCTCTATTATACATAAAAAAAATTATTTGCCTTTTGTGTAAAGTTGTTTGTACAAAATGGTCTTTAAAGTAAAAAAAACCTAATTATATCGCTTTGTATTAGGCATTAAGTACTTAAGGACAAAATTAAAGCATTACAACTATTCTAAATTCAAAGTAATAAAAATGAAAATGAAAAAAAATTAATGCAGAAATTTATAAAAATTTTAATATTAATAAATTATTTTAGAATTGCGCATTTGAAACTAAAATTAAAAATTAAAATTGGTTTAGAGATAACTCAAATTATTATCAAGTATTAGTATTAGTATTTTTCTAATTAAAAAAATGAGAGTTTTGTAAAGAATATCTTTTAGAACTTGAACTCCAACAGAAGCCTGTGGAAACCCAAAAGGGTTCCTTTGGAGCTTCAACTGATGCGTCCTTTGGAACAAATTTATCGTTTTGGGTTCCTTTTGAGCAACAGGGGTTTCTTTTTCTTGCAAATATAAATGATTAATTTTTAATGACTTAGTTTTAAGATTTTAATTCGGGAATATTTCAATGTTGAGCGAAATTGGTATCTCCTTTATTTTTAAGAATTCAAGTTTAAATTCAATGATTTTTAAAGCTTCCAATTAGAAATCACATCGACAGAAAAAACTGGGGTTTATGTTAGAACTTATTTTTCGTTCTTAAGGAGCCTTCATGTTCTATTCATGTATTCTCCAAAGGAATCCTTTTGGAGTTCTAAAGGAAGCCTTTTGGGTTTCCAAAGGAACCTTTCTGGGTTTCCAAAGGAACTCTTTCGGGTTTCCAAAGGAACCCTTTTGGGTTTCCAAAGGCTTATTTTTGTAGAAACCGCCAGTTTTTTCTGTGAATGAGTCATGGAAAAAAGCACGCGTAAAGCGAGCGGAAACGTTTAAAAATTTTTTGCTGCTGCTTTTCCGGATATTAGAGTTAAATTATTTTTTCCGATTGTTAGTCTCCTTAATGGTGAAAAATTACGTTTTCCTAATTTGGTGTATAGCGTGTGTCAAGCATGTGCGCGTTCATACCATTAGGTTCCAAATAGACCGCACCTGGTCTGTCGCTAGAAAATGACACGACTAATGACATAATTACATAAAATTATTCATTTCCAAAACTGAACATTTTTTGTACTCTAATACGATAATTTTCTATATAATTAGAGTTAGTGGGACGCTTTAATTTTAATAAATGACTTAAATTAACTATAAATGATTGATTACAATTGAAAGTTACGGATTTCATCAATCAAAATGACTGATTTCATTATTGTAAGTTAATAATTACGTAATTATTGTTTAGAAAATTCAAAGTTGAATTACTTTGTTAAAAATTAATCTTTTTAAGGTAATTTTTTATTATTCTAATTGGAAATTCATCTATTTGGTTGCAAATGTAACTATTTTATTCAAGATTAGTTTTTTATATCAAAAATTGATATTGGTAATTGAAAAGTGAAATATTATTATTTTTTTAAATTGGTATTTTTCAGATAAAAATTCATCTATTTTGTTTCGGTTTTAAATATTTCATTAATGATTCACCTTTTTTGATTGAAAATTCAACCATTTTGTATAATGTTGAATTACTTTGTCGAAAATTTAGTTTTTTTCTATGATTCATCATTTCAGTTAACAAATGATTTCTTTAGTGTATAATTTAATTACTTTGTTGAAAAATCGATGTTTTTTCAGTCAAAAATTTTTTACTGCCAATTTATCTATTCAATTTATGGTTGAAAATTTATCTTTTTCAGTGGAAAATTCATTTATTTGTTTTAAACTTGATTTATTTTGTTATAAATTTCTTTTGACTGGTAGAACATAATTTTTTTTAATGAAAATTCATCTCTCTGGTTAAATTTAACTAATTTTTTTTATTAAATTATAATTTTTTGTTGTTGAAATATGAACTGTTCTTGATTCAAAATTTGAATATTTTTTTGTTGAAATATCACCTATTATCTTTTTATTCGAGAATTCATGTTTTTTTATTGTAAATTTTACTAATTGGTTGAACTACTTTGTTACAAATTAATTTTGTTGGTTGAAGATTCATTATTTTACTTAAAAATTTATATCTCCAGTTGAAAATTTAATTCCACAAAATCTAATTTGTTCTTTTTATGGTTAAAAATTAATTTTCTTAATTGAAAATTTAACCATTCTTTTTTTGGATGAAGATTCATAATTTTTACTTTGAAAAATTCGTCTCCTTGGTTGCAAAATTTTTCTTTAAATTAATTTTTTTACTTTTTTTCATTCTTGAAAATGCATATTTTTTAGTCGAAAATTCATAAATTTTGTTGAAAATTCTTTTTTTTGGTAGAAAATTAATTTTCTTCGTGTTAAATTAATTTCTATTTTAAATTCAACTACTTAGTAGAAAGTTGAACTTCTTTGTTGAAAATTTTCTTTTTGTCAATGATGTTTAATTTTAGTTGAAAATTCATCCGTTTTGTTTAAAACTAAAATATTTTGTTTGAAAATAATTTTTTTTCAATCTATTTTTTTTTAGTTTAAAATTAAACTTTTTTGGTTGAAAATTAATCTGCATGATTGAAAATTAATTTTTGTTGTCTTTAGAATTTATTTTGTTAATTGAAAATTTAACTATTACATTGTTGGTTGAAAATTTACCTTTTTTAGATTGAACTTGAATAGATTGGATAATTTAAAATCACTGATTTTTTTTCGAAGCGATTAAAATGTGAGAATTGAAAATAAAATCTTTCATAGTCAAAGCTTATAAAATTTTAGAATTTTAAATTGTTATAAAAAAATTTTGACAATTTTTCAATTACAAAACCTTTAAAATTGAATTATGAAAAAAAGTTCAAAATAAAAATTAATTTTAAACGGGAAACATTAAAAATGAGCAAATCTACCATGGAATGTTGAATTTAATTATTTGAAGTAAATTTAAATCTTTTCAATATTAACATTTTTCCAATTGTTAATTATACTTTTTGAAATTCAACCGTTTTGGTTTTAATTGCAAAATAAAAATTTATTTAATTACTGAGGTATCAATTCCAGTTATTTCAATTTTGATCTGTTTCTATTTTAAGCAACAGAATTTTTAAAATTTATGATTTAAATTGTTTAATTCTTAACATTTTCTTGTGACATACTATTCATTCTTGAATTTTTCCAATAAATTATTCTACAATTTTAAATGACTTTTTTTTTTAAATCTAATATACGTGAAATTTTAAGATATTGCATTGGGAATTAAAAATTAAAGATTAAGAATAAAAAACAGGATTGTTATATATGATTCTAATTTTTGAAATTGCACAATTTCAAGCCCTTCAATTCAAAATTGTTTTCTTTTTGAAGTTGATGTTAAAATGGTTAATATTTTGAAATATTTTCTAATGAAAAAAAAATTAATTTTGAATGTCTGGTTCCAAAATCTTTGCATGTTTAAGGCTTGAATTTGAGAAATTATTGTCTTAATTTTTCATACTGCTAATTGGAAACTTTTGAAATTAATTAATCATTTTCAACACAAAAAAAGAGGAATTTTCAACAAAATAGTTGAATTTTTAAGCGAAGAAATTAATTTTTAACTAAAATAATGAATCTTCAACAAAAAAATTAATTTTTAATACAACAGTTGAATTTTTTATCCAAAAGATGAATTTTCTACCGAAAATGACAAATTTTCAACAAAATAAATGAATTTTCAACTACATAGTTAAATTGTCAAGTAAAAGTTGAAAAAATTAATTTTCAATAAAAAATCTAATTTTCAATCAAAGAAATGAGTTTGCAGTCAAAAAGTTTAATTTTCTGCCGAATAGGATATATTTTAAACAAAATAGTTAAATTTTCATCTGAAGAAGATAAATGTTCAACCACACATGGAATAGTTAAATTTTAAATCAATAGTTAAGCTTGTAGTTAAAAAATTCATTTTCAACAAAAAATGGGATTTTAACAAAATAGTTGAATTTTTAAGCAAAGAAATTAATTTTCAACTAAAATAATGAATCTTCAACCAAAAAATGAATTTTCAACCCAATGGGTTGAATTTTTTACCCCAAAAAAGACCAAATTTTAACAAAATAGATAAATTTTCAACAAAACATTTAAATTTTCAACCAAGAAGATTAATTTACTATCAAAAAAGATGAAGTTTCGACAAAAATGGAAGAGTTAAATTTTTAGTTTGAAAAATTGACTTTTAATAAAAAACTAATTTCCAATAAAAAAAAGTATTTGAAACCAAAACGATTAATTTTCTACCAAAAAGGGTAATTTTGATAAACTACATGAATTTTCAACTAAGTTTTGAATTTTTAAAAGAATTTTCAACCTAATAGTTAAATTTTCAGTCAAAGCAACGAATTTTCAACCAAATAGTTTAATTTTCAGTTAAAAAAGATAAATTCTCACCAAAAAATGGAACAACTACATTTAAAAATTTTTTAATTAATTTTTTACAAAAAAAAACAACAAATTTGCAAAATAATATTTGAATTTTCAACCAAAGAATGGAATTTTTAACTAAAATAATGCATATCCAGCCAAAAAATAAATGTCTAATAATACAGTTCAACATTCAACCAAGTAGTTAAATTATCAACAAAGAATATTAATTTTCCATCACAAAAAAGATAAATTTTGAAAAAATATATACTTTTTCGACCACATAGTTGAATTTTCTACTAAAAAAGATAGATTTACAGTGAAAAATAGAATATTTAAATTTTCAGTTAAAAATATTAATTTTCATGTAGAAAAAATTAATTTTCAAGCAAAAAAAGGATGAATTTTCAACAAAACAGTTGACTTTTGAACCAAAAAGGATACTTTTTATTCAAATTGTCCAATTTTTAATAAAGTAGATTAATTTGTAACCAAAAAGTGGAACTTTCATCAAAAAGATTAATTTTCAATCAAAAAAGATGAATTTTGAATAAAATACATAAATTTTAGTAAACGCATGTAATACAAAAAAAAACATTTCAAAAAAGCAAAACAGCGTTATTAAAAATTTAAATAATGAAATTAATATAATTTTATAAAATCATTATTATAAAATAAAATTCGATTTTTCTCATTACAATTTTAATAATTTGCGAAAAGTAAAAAAAAAATGTTTTCCCATAAAATCATTGTGAAACTAATGGGACAGAAAATAATAAATAATTTTTCAAGAAAAGAAATTATGTTTAAATTGTTGAATTTCAAAATAATATAAAAATGTTAAAACTAAACAAATTCAGGTAGATGGTTAGTATCGTTATATGTAATTTGATGTATCGTCCGTACAATGTCCACATTTCTTATATTTTCTCATGTATTTCATTATTTATTATTTGATTCCAATAAAATGCTCTTTATTTCAAAATGATTTTTTAAATTTATTCAAAACTACCCTTCAAAATAGTTACTATCAATACATTTACTAATTTATTTAGTAGTAGCATTACTAATTTCTTTGGCAGATATAGTTACTAATTCATTTGATCGGTTATTCTTACACATTAAATTAGTGTATTTTTACTAATTAGCAGTAAAGGAATCGGCAATATTTGAATTAGTAGTTTTTTACTTATTCAGATTTAGAGATAGAAAATTTGAACAGTCGTTTTTACATAAAACTTTGAACACTAAGTTGACTTCAAATAGTATTAAGGAGTTTATTTCACTTATGATCATGAAGACACCAATGCTCCACTCAGCGTCTTTTGGCGATACCACATCGAAAAAAATCTAGATATCAAGACACACTATTCATCATTGTCTACTATAGTTGCAATGTTAATGAAACAACATTTTGTTTTCTAGTTAATACTAGGTTTTTATAGTTGAATCAACTTCTGTCTATAATATTGTTAGTAAGGAATCATTGCCATTCCAAACAGATTTAGTTTAACTAGAGCCAAACGTTGGTTTTAAAGAACAAATCCTTTCAGTGCAACGTTAAGTTGAAGAGGAAATTTCATTTATGACATCAAAAATAATTTTGCTACAACTCTTGTTACTGTTACGATAATCTTAAAGCATAATCACTTCTTCCTAGAGGCCTAAAGAAACAAGCATCGGATCATGCTATATAAATCTAGCTACAACTGGCTGAAGATCATGGATCTCATAAATCAGATAAGGTCCTTCAGAATAATCAGCTAGATTGTTTTCTGGTAAAAATGACTGTGCTTATATTAAACAGAGAAAATGGTCTCTATTGCCGCAGTCTATATATCTCAATATCCTAAGAGTATTGCAGATAGAAGCTGAAGGATACGTAAAAAAAGTACTAAACATTGTTTGAATCTAGTCTGGAAAGTATTCAGTTGGTATTCTTTTTCGACAAGAACATGCTAATGAAACTAGGTTTCGTTTACTAGGTGTTACTAGGTGTTAGTTTTGTTGAATCAACCGTATACCCATAATGTTGTTAGTAAGACATCCTTGTTCAATAGGGTAATATAAAATACATATGATGCACTTGATTATTGAAATTCGGAACTCAATTTAGCGAATAAAAAATGCTTTTTTAGTGCACAAGGAATTTTGTTCAGTGTGTGCATTAAAGAGATCGACCTTGTTCACGTCTGCCTTAGAGGCGAAGCCCCTGAAGCTCTTCGGCTGTACTTTTTTCTCGACTCGCTTTCTCAGGCTGACACTTACGAATTAAACCTCAGTGGCAATTAAACCCCCCAAAGTCGGACGCAGTTGAAGAGTGTTGTTCCCATGGGAGTTGGGACTAGAGCCAGACTCTGGTGAAGAGCAAAGAGGCGAAAAGAAGATCTGGTCTGCACTCTGCAGGAAAGAAGTTATGAGAAGAAGAGAGTGTGAGGGGGAAAGAGGGCAAGAGGGAGAGAAATCACGGGCAACCCCAAGCACACGGGGTACACACAGCACACGGTCGGTACCAGGGTCGTGAGACCAGAGGAAGAAAAAGATGAAGCGGCGATGGTGCACACTGCAGAGGGCAATATTTACGAGAAGGGTTGGGTCTTTCAGTTTCAGCCACGAGACGTAATTGCACTGGCGGGGTACCCTGATTTATTGGGTTATTACTGATCCCGTGCAAGAAAATCAGCGCGCGTGGTGTATGGACCTCTTCGTCGGCCCCACTTGTCTTATTCACCTTCCACGCAGATATACAGGCAACGCTCTATTTTTCTTCGCCATTGCTCCCGAGGAGTATACGAACGAGCAGAAAACTGAAATATTTCAAGTAAAAATTATTGTGGGTGCGAAATTATTACTGGCTACATGTGAAGCATATGTAATTTCATCTAAATATTTGGGGTTAACATATTCGATTACCTGATCTTGATTGATGTTGACCAGGTAAGGAATAAACAAACAAGGTTTGGAACAAACCAACTATACGCATAGGTTATTTCAAAGGATTGAAAATAAACCAGTACAACAACAAAACTCAACATATTTTAATTAAATTCTTACTTGCTTAACATCAAATAGCATCAGCTAATTATGCAACATGGTTGGAAGAAGATACAACAATAGAACAAACAAACTATACAGATGGGTTATATTAAAGGATTGGAAATGGACCACTATATCAATAAAATCCAACATCTTCTAATTAAATCCCTACATTCTCAACATTAATTAAAATCAGCTAATCATACAAAACGGTTGGAAAAAGATTCCACAGTGGAACGAACCAACTATACAGATGGGGTTATCAAAGGATTGGATATCGGACCAGTATATTGACAAAATCCAACATTTTCTAATTCAGTTCTCACATGATCAGCTATAATTGACATCAGCTTATTATACAACATGGTTGGAAGCAGATACAACAATGGAAAAAAACCAACTTCACAGATGGGTTATTTTAAAGAATTGGAAATGGTCAATTATACCGATGAAATCCAACATCTTATAATTAAATTCTTACCTAGTCAACATCAATTAAAATCAGCTAATATATACAACACGGTTGAAAGAAGATAGAGTAATGGAAGAAACCAATAATATAGATAGGGGTTTTCAAAGGATTGGAAATTGGACCAGTATATTGAGAAAATCCAACATCTTCTAATTAAATTCCTACATTCTCAACAATATTTAAAATCAGCTAATCATACAAAACGGTTGAAAAAAGATACAACAATGAAAAAAAACCAACTATACAGATGGGTTATTTCAAAGGATTGGAAATTAAACCAGCATGGTAACCAAATCCAACATCTCTTAATTAAATTCTTACCTGCTCAACATCAAATAAATTCACCTAATTATGCAACGTGGTTAGAAGAAGATACAACAATAGGACAAACAAACTATACAGATGGGTTATTTTAAAGGATTGAAAAGGGACCATTATACCAAAAAAAACCAAAATCTTCTAATTAAATTCTTACCTAGTCAACATTAATTAAAATCAGCGTATGATACAACACGGTTGGAAGAAGATACAACAATGGAAAAAACCAACTTTACAGATGGGTTATTTTAAAGGATTGGAAATTGACAGCTGTACCAACAAAATCCAACATCTTCTAATTAAAGTCTTACCTGGTCAACATGGTTGGAAAAAGATACAACAATGGAATAAACCAACTATACAGATGGGTTATTTTAAAGGATTAGAAAAGGGACCATTATATCAAAAAATCCAATATCTTATAATTAAATTCTTACCTAGTCAACACCAATTAAAATCAGCTAATCATACAACACGTTGGAAGAAGATACAACAATGGAACAAACCAACTATACAGATGGGTTCTTTCAAAGGATTGGAAATTAAACAAGTGTAGCAACACAATCCAACATTTTTAAATTAAATTCTCACCTGATTAACATCAAATAACATAAGCTAATGATGCAACATGGTTGAAAGAAGACACAGCAATAGAACAATCAAATTGTACAGATGGGTTATTTTAAAGAATTGGAAATGGACCATTATGCCAATAAAATCCAACATCTTATAATTAAATTCTTACATAGGGAACACCAATTAAAATCGGCTAATTTATACTACACGTTTGGCAGAAGATACAACAATGGAACAAATCAACTATACAGATGATTTCTTTCAAAGGATTAAAAATTGAACCAGTATAGCAACAAAATCAAACATCTTTTCATCAAATTCTCACATGCTTAACATCAAATAACATCAGCTCATTATGCCACTTGGTTGAAAGAAGATACAACAATAGAATAAACAAACTATACGGATAGGTTATTTTAGAAGATTGGAAAGGGACTATTATGCCAATAAAATCTAACATCTTCTAATTAAATTCCTACATCGTCCACATTTACTAAAATCAGATAATCATACAAAACGATTGGAAGAAGATACAACAATGGAAAAACCCAACTATACAGATGGGTTATCTTAAAGGATTGGAAATGGACCAGTATACTAACATAATCCAATATGTTTGAATAAAAGTCCTATATTGTCAATATTATTTAAAATCAGCTAATCATACAACACGGTTGGAAGAAGATACAACAATGAAAAAACCCAACTATACAGATGGGTTATTTTAAAGGATTGGAAATGGAACCACTATACCAAAAAAATCCTACATCTTCTAATTAAATTCTTACCTGTTCAACATGGTTGGCAGGAGATACAACAATGAAAAAGCGAACTATACAGATGAGTTCTTTCAAAGGATTGGAAATTTAACCCGTATAGAAGCAAAATCCAGCATCTTCTAATTAAATTCTTACCTAGTCAAAACCAATTAAAATCAGCTAATCATATAATACGGTTGGAAGAAGATACAACAATGGAACAAACCAACTGTACAGATGAGTTATTTCAAAGGATTGGAAATGGACCACTATATCAACAATATCCAACATCTTCTACTCAAATTCTTACCTGGTCAACATGGTTTGATGAAGATACAACAATGAAACAAACCAACTATACAGATCTTTCGTTCCAAGGATTGGAAGTTGGATCAGTATAGCAACCAAATCCAGCATCCTCTAATTAACATACTTAATTTTTAACTATAGGACACCATAGATGTTAAAGGTTTACTATCGTGTGACCAAAATATAATTGATTAATATTTTTCTACAAATTTGAATACGATTCCAAAAAATTTCTATAAGCATCATCAAGTGAACGACCAATGGCGACAGCATTTTTCACGAAATTGATTATAACCTTTATAGAGTGGCCAATAGAGGGATAACGTTTCCTGCGACTTCGACTAAATTGAGATAATTGTCTCTAAAAGAATGTTTTTTACCATGTTCGTTTGGAGAATAATTTTGAAGCTTCTAAAAAATGTTAACTTATCATCAGAAAGATATTTTGCCCTGAAATTGTTGGTATATTACCATTATATTTAAATTGATTTTAGATATTTCCAGGGGGAAAAATTATTTATTATAAGTAGGTAGAGAAATATATTAAGCAAAGTGATTATAAATTTTATTATCTTATAATCATCTTCAGAGAATTTTCTCGAACAATTGTTGAGGAACACAATTTTATGGAAAATTCTTCTAAAAATTTTTTACAGTGGATGCAGTTGACAATTAAGTTTATTTTAAAAACAAAATACACAGTTTTTAACCTAATATTTTAAAAGAATACAAAATGAACTTTATTGTTTCTTTAAACTACTATTCTTTAGTCTATAAATTATCAAAACTAATATTCATTAATTAAAAGTTAATTATTTATGGTTGAAAAGCCTACTATTATATTTTTGATTAAGAATTCATCTTTTGTGTTTAAAAGTTTTATTATTTTATTGAATATTCAATAACTTTGTTAAAAATTCAACAATTTTTTGAAAAGTCATCTTTTTAAACGTTATTTCTTTGGTTGAAAATTTAACTATTTGGTTAAAACTTTGTGTTTGATTTGTTGAAAATTAAGTTTTTTTTACTGAAAACTTAATTATGTCGTTTTTGGTTAAAAAATGATTTTTTGTTCAGTTTAATATCTTTTGCAGTAGCCAAAATGGTTCAATCTTACTTTTTTTCAAATAAAATTGTAAATTGAATTCTTAGAATTCAAATTTCAGCGTTTGAAAATAAAAAATGAAAGAAAATTAGAAATTTATGAATTTTCAACAGTTGAAAATTAATAAAATAGAAAATTAAATTTTCAAGACTTCCTTGGAATCTTTTAAAATGAATAAAAATCTTTCAAATCTTTTTGAAAAAAATGTTGGTTTCTTCAGATCCCTTAAAATTTTCCCAATCCGTAGGAATCCCTTGAAATGGAAAAATTTTCAACAGATGAATTTCAGCAGTTGAAAATAATTGAAAAAAAATGGAAAATTGACGAAAGTGTTCATTGAATCCTTAACAGTAGAATTTTCGGCAGATAAAAATTCAAAGAATTGAAATTTGAAGAAAATGATAAATTGAATTTTTTGAAGTCGAAACTGCAACAATTACAAATGGAAGAAAATTAAAAAATGAATTTTTAACAGTTTAAAATTGATGAAAATAGAAAATTGAATTGACATTTTTTAATTTTCAACCATTGAAAATTGAAGAATTGAATCCTAAACGGTTGAATTTTCAGCAGTTGAAAATTTAACAAATTGAAAACTGAAAAAAAGATAAATTGAATTTTTTAAATTTGAAGCTGCAACAATTACAAATTAAAGAAAATTGAGAAATGAATTTTCAACAGTTGAAAATTGATGAGAATAGAAAATTGAATTGACAGTTGAATTTTCAACTGTTGAAAATTGAAGAAAATTGTAAATTGAATCCTTGAAAGTTGAATTTTCAGTAATTAAAAATTAAAAAATTTGAAAATGAAAGAAAATGAAAAAATGAATTTTTAACAGTTAAAAATTGATAAAAATAGCAAATTGAATTGTCAGTTGAATTTTCAACTCTGGGAAATTGAAGAAAATCCTGAATTAATTCCTTAACAGTTCAATTTTCAGCAGTTGAAAATTAAAAAAAAATTGAAAATAGAAGAAAATGATAAATTAAATTTTTTAAAGTTGAAACTGCAACAATTACAATTTAAAGAAAATTAAAAAATGAATTTTGAATAGTTTAAAATTTATGAAAATAGAAAATTGAATTGACAGATGCATTTTCAACTGTTGAAAATTGAAGAAAATTAAATCCTTAACAGTGCAATTTTCAGCAGTTGAAAATAAAAAAATTTTAATACTTAAGAATTGAAGAAAATTGTGAATTGAATTCTTAACAGTTTAATATTCAGCAGTTGAAAATTAAAAGAATTGAAAATTGCAGAAAATGATAAATTGAATTTTCAAAAGTTCAAGAATTACAAACTGAAGAAAATTGAAAAATGAATTATCAAAAGATAAAAATTGATGAAAATAAAAATTTGAATTGAGAGTTGAATTTTCAACTGCTGGAAATTGAAGAAAATTTTATTTGAATTCTTAACAGTTGAATATTCAGCAGTAGAAAATTCGAAAAATTGAAGAAAGTGATAAATTAAATTTGTAAAAGTTAACACTGCAATAATTACAAATTGAAGAAAATTAAAAAATTAATTTTCAACAGTTGAAAATTGATGAAAATAGAAAATTAAATTTTCAAGACTTCTTTGGAATTTATTAAAATAACCTAAGATCTTTCAAATCCTAAACAAATTAAGTTTCTACATATCCCTTAAAATCTTCAAAATCGGTAGGAACCCCTTGAAAAAGTTGAATTTCCATCTATTGAAAATTGAAGAAAATTGTAAATAGAATCCTTGACAGTTGAATTTTCAGCAGTTGAAAATTGAAGAAAATTGAAAAATGAATTTTCAGCAGTTGAACCAGGAGGATGCAAATATCAGAATATAATTCTAAAAATCTTTTACATTTTTCAAATGAAAATTAATTTCGTACTTTTTCCTAAAAATTGTATAATAAAATATAATATGTTTGAATAATTATTATCTGCAGAGTTTAAAACTTCTTTGATTTTCAAATGTTTAAAAAGATTTTTGTTGTCTAGAGTCTTCTCAATTTTTGTCAAATTCAAAAATAATATATTTGAAAATAATTTTGTTAACCTAGTTTGCTCAGGTGCGTTACCTAGAATTAAATAGATCGATTTCACACACCTTTCGTGTATGGTATTGTTTGCGATTTTTTAAATAATTTTTTTCGACCCACCCTATTATATATCGTATAAAACAATTTCGCTCACCTTTACTTTGAACCATTCTAATGAAAGGTGTGAGAAGCATTACTGCATAACCAGTTAGCCTACGAAGTTGCATATTTTCACCTCGGGATTTCGCTCTATATTCCTAAGGGCTCATGACTAATCCGAGGATTTGCAAAAAAATAAAAAACAAATAAATAAAAAAAAAAATAATAATAAAAAAATATTAGATCACGAACCCAACTCTTAACAACGGCACGCCCAACACACTCTTATGCGCATTACATCACACTTGATCGCTTTAGTCGATTTATAAGAAACCTTAGCCGCGATACGTAAGAAACGATCAAAATTCAGGAAAAATTCTCAGAAACGTGTATCGAATGGTGGTAGAATTAACTGATCAATTCATCTCATTTAATTACTATCGACAGGCTAGTTATTTACTATCGTTATAAGAGAATTTCACTATTCAATTCAATAGTAAAAGAAAAAATTAGAAAATTAATTTTGAATTTTCTTTAATTTTCAGTTGTTCAAAATTTCACTGTTGAGAATTTCATTTTCATTTTTTTTTCAATTTTCAATTGTTCAAAACTCTATTTCTAATTTGCTTCAATTAACAATTTTTTCAGTTTTCAACTGTTGAAAATTCAACTTTGAGAATACAATTTACAATTTTCTTTAATTTTCAACAGTCGAATTTTCAGCGGCTGAAAATTCATAACTCTGTTAAGTGATTCCTACGGATTTAAATTATTTTAAGGGATATGAAAAAACTCACAAAAAAAGTAACATGATTTTAAAGATTTTAATTTATTTTCAAAGATTCCAAAGAAGTGTTGGAAATTCAATTTTATACTTTCGTCGGTCTTCAACTTAGGAAAATTATTTGTTCAATTTTCTACAATTTTCATATTTTGAACCTTGAACTATTCAAAATTCAATTTCTAGTTTTCTTCAATTTTTTCAATTTTCTTCAATTCTTTCAATTCTCAACTGCTGAAGATTAAATTGTCAAGAATTTTGTCTATTATCCTCTATAATTTTCAAATTTTCAGCCTTGAACTATTGAAAATTCAATTTCTAATTTTTTTCCATTTTTAATTTTCTTCAATTTTTTCAATTATCAACTGTTTAAAATTAAATTGTCAAGAATTCTGTTTATTATTTTCTACAATTTTCAATTTTTGAACGTTGAACTATTGAAAATTGAATATCTAATTTTTTTCCATTTTTAGTTTTCCTCAATTTTTAATTTTCTTCAATTTTCAATTTTCTTCAATTTTTTCAATTCTCAACTGCTGAAAATCAAATTTTCAAGAATTCTGTTAATTATCTTCTACAATTTTTAATTTGATGAACCTTCAACTATTGAAAATT
Source organism: Andricus grossulariae (assembly GCA_011634705.1). NCBI lineage: Eukaryota > Metazoa > Arthropoda > Insecta > Hymenoptera > Cynipidae > Andricus > Andricus grossulariae. The sequence goes on along the minus strand of JAABKJ010005769.1, from coordinate 2,086 downwards.
CAATTTCTAATCTTTTTCCATTTTCAATTTTCTTCAATTTTTAATTTTGTTCAATTTTTTCAATTCTCAACTGCTGAAAATCAAATTGTCAAGAATTCTGTTCATTATCTTCTACAATTTTCAATTATATGAACCTTGAACTATTGCAAATTCAATTTATAATTATCTTCAATTTATAATTTTCTTCAATTTTTAATTTTCTTCAATTTTTTAAATTCTCAACTCCTTAAAATTGAATTGTCAAGAATTCCGTTTATTATCTTCTACACTTTTCAATCATATGAACCTTGTACTATTGAAAATTCAATTTCTAATTTTTTCCATTTTTAACTTTCTTCAATTTTTAATTTTCTTTAATTATTAATTTTTCCAATTTTCAACTGCTGAAAATTGAAGTGTTAAGAATTCCATTTACAATTTTCTTCAATTTTGAATTTTCAATTGTGGAAAATTCAACTACTGAAAATGTAACTTCTGAGAATTCAATTTACAAATAAAAATCACAAAAAAGTGTTGAAAATTCAATTTTTACACTTCTTAAATTTTCAATAGTAGAATTTCCAGTGGCTGAAAATTTATAACTGTGTTAAGGGATTCCTAAAGATTTAAACTATTTTGAGGGATATGAAAAAACTAAAAAAAAAAAATAATAATAATAATTAACATGATTTTAAAGATTTTAATTTATTTTCAAAGATTCCAAAGAAGCGTTGAAAATTCAATTTCATACTTTCGTCGGTCTTCAACTGTGGAAAATCATTAGTTCAATTTTCTTCAATTTTCAATTCTTCAAACTTGAACTATTGCGAATTCAATTTCTAATTTTTATCACTTTTTAATTTTCTTCAATTTTTTCAATTCTCAACTGCTGCAAATTAAATTGTCAAGAAATCTGTTTATTATTTTCTACAATTTTCAATTTTTGCACCTTGAACTATTGAAAATCTAATTTCTAATTTTCTTCCATTTTTAATTTTTTAAAATTTTATTCAATCTTCAACTTCTTAAAACTCAACTTTTGAGAATTCCGTTTATTATTTTCTACAATATTCAATTTTTGAATTGAACTATTGAAAATTCAATTTCTAAGTTTCTTCAATTTTTAATTTTCTTCAATTTTCTTCAATTTTCAACTGCTTAAAACTAAAATTTTGAGAATTTCGTTTATTATTTGCTACAATTTTTAATTTTTGAACCTTGAACTATTGAAAATTCAATTTCTATTTTTTTCCATTTTTAATTTTCTTCAAATTTAATTTTCTTCAATTTTTAATTTTCTTTCATTCAAATTTTCTTCAATTTTTCAATTTTTAACTGTTGAAAATTGAACTGGTAAGAATTTACAATTTTCTTCAATTTTCAATTTCTGAAACTTGAACTATTGAAAATTCGATTTATAATTTCTTCAATTTTTTCAATTCTCAACTGCTGAAAATTAAATTGTCAAAAATTCTGATTATTATTTTCTACAATTTTCAATTTTTGAACTTCGAACTATTGAAAATTCAATTTCTAATTTTCTTCATTTTTTAATTTTCTTCGATTTTATTCAATTTTCAACTACTTAAAATTAAACTGTTAAGAATTCCGTTTATTATTTTCTACCATTTTTAAACCTTGAACTATTGAAAATTCAATTTTTGATTTTTTCCATGTTTAATTTTCTACAATTTTCAAATTTTGAACCTTGAACTTTGAAAATTCAATTTCTAATTTTCTTCAATTTTAAATTTTCTCTAATTTTTTCAATTCTCAACTACTTTAAACTAAATTGTCAAGAATTCTGTACATTATTTTCCACAATTTTCAATTTTTGAACCTTGAACTATTGAAAATTCAATTTCTAATTTTCTTCCATTTTAAATTTTCTTCAATTTTTTCAATTCTCAACTACTTAAAACTAAATTTTCAAGAATTCCGTTTATCATTTTCTACAATTTTCAATTTTTGAACCTTGAACTATTGAAAATTCAATTTCTAATTTGCTACCATTTTTAATTTTCTTCAATTTTATTCAATTTTCGACTGCTTAAAAATAAAATGTTAAGGATTCCATCTATTATTTTCTACAATTTTCAATTTTTGA
>JAABKJ010005768.1:0-22678 GCA_011634705.1 Andricus grossulariae | reverse complement strand
AACGAAAATGAGCGATACACACAAAATCTCTCATAACTAACACAACAAACGGGCATACAACAATTAAAGGGCCATAATTTAATCAGCAAGGTAACCGTAAAAACTAGCCACATTTTAAATCCTATAATTTTACAAAATGCTGGTACCTACACTACTCATCTAAATGATTTAATCATCTTGACCTACTTATTTCTATGCAACGGACGCCAGCATCTTCAATAGAAAAGCAATAAATATCTTCATTAGGATGACAGCTATAGGAGGGTGAGCCTCGCACAAATAATACACGCAAATTTATAGCCTTCTACGCATTAGAATATCTCAGCCTTTACCATGTAGGAAGGGATACCATATAAATTGGTAACTCCTCCATTCTCCATATTTGGGCATATCACGATTCCTCATCGCTGGTTGGCTACCCTCCTAATTACCCCTTGGACTAGGAAGGGATATAATACATATTAACTACTGCGACACTTTCCATATATGGGCATACCTTCGATAATTAGACCCCTACCACTCTTGTGCATAATCAATCGTCAACGCTGATTGGAACAATGATTATTCCCTACTTCTAAAAACACTCAACCCTATGGGAATCTTAGGAGGGATCTCGCATATAAATACAGCAGAACTGAAAGAAGAAAATCAGTTTAGTTTGGTTTACACCAGTTTCGCCCCAGTTTAGTCTACAACAATTTTACTCCAGTTTAAGTCACAGTTCTAGAAGGTCCAGAACAACACCCAGTAGGACAACCATCGAAACCCTAAATTCCGGTCCAGAGTACTCGGCCCGTCGACCCAGTAGCATCGGTTCCTTCGGTCGTCATATTTCAACTTCTGTGCAAGAATTTTTATTACAATATAAAGGAGCACCTGCCACGAAAGGACAACAAGGAACAAAAATATTGACCTCGTCATCCCAGCCAACCGGGCAAAGCTATTCACCGCTGACCTCCTACGGGCCCCCATACAGGGTCCCGAGGTTTAAAAGGCGAGGCACCTTCGTCTCAACAAAAGAGAGGGTGTACAAGAGTCGACACCCCAACCCATTCATAAGTAATTATTTTACAGTTTCTTAACTTTCTTTTTTGTTTGTTTAACTAACTAGTCATCCCTGTTTAAGGTGGACTCAAGTTAAACAAGAAGATTTGATCCTAGGTTTTGGTGAAGAAAGAGCACTCCAGCTGCATCTAGTTTCTCTAAGTTGACTTTATATTTCATTTTTATTTCAATTGTAACTGTTTAAATAAACATAGATAAATTTGTTAAACTTAAATTCACGTCGAATTAATTTTTTGTAGTCGGTAGTTATCCTCATCCCAGTTTTCTAGTTTTTAATTAGAATCTAAAACGAGGAACCATCTTTTAATATAAATCAAATATAAGGTAAGTTATGTTTTTTTTTTAGACGTAACACAAGAAATAAGACTTAATAAATATAATGCATTGACGTTTTGATTAAAATTTATTATTAATTTGTATTACAAAGTTTATTCTATTTTAGTTTACAATTTCGGTATTGAATTAATGATACAAAGTCTGTAGTGAATCGTAACGTGAAACAACTTCCGTGAAAAGATGTGGGAAGACTGGATGATATATGCCTACTTGGCATTCCATAATTTCAGCTGTTATAAGATTGACCACTGCACCGGTTGTAATATTTATTTTCACCCTCGAATGATTTCTATCTGTTTTATATATTCCACGAAGAAACCCAGTATACTCCAATATTGCGAAAACGTCACCAGTAAATGTTGATACTACATTATGTATTCGGTTTGGCACGGGCATAAATTTACCTTGACCTATTAGCAATTGAAGTCGTTTTGCGGTAGGAAAAATGTATCTTCGAAATTCGAATCGTCTGTGCTCATTCGATTGGGGAATAAGCCGAATATATCCAAGTTGTCCAAGTGCATATCCAAGCACTTTAAGAGTAGGAGGCCTGCCAGGAGGAGATATGGACCTGCCCCGAAGAGGAATCTCCTCAGGAGAAGAAGATCCTACAGGAAAAGAAGCCCTGTCAAGTGCATGTTGTGTGCCAGCAGGATAAAAATCAAGATCATCTTCGATATTCGAATTCCATACGGACTGTGAACTTAATTCTGCAAGAAGAAATTTAGGATTAATTTTGTTGTTCAACACGTGTCACGGTGAGCCTGAAAGTGGTTGAACCTATTATATTAGACATAGATGCGACGACTCGAGCAACGCGCTTCTAGGTACGTGTCGTGCTACTAAATATCGTATGAAAGAAAAAGGACAGGGAATTTTCATCCTAATTTTCCAATAAGATTTTTAGTAGCAGCACATGCACCTAGAGGCGCATCGATCAAGCCGCCGCATTTAAGTCTAATATCGTGAGCATAAAATACTTCAAAGTATTTAATGATAGATTCAATGCTTTCACGATGATTCATCATAATAAAAAAGTAGGTGTTTCGGGTTTCAATCGTTTACAAAAAGTATAATACTTCTTAATAATAATAATAATAATAATAATAATACTAATTCACTTCTTCAGTGCTGAAGCTCTGAAGAAGTAAACTGCAATGTTCACGAAACGTCGGCAAAATTCGTAGTTTTTTGTACACGATTGAAACTCGAAACACCTACTTTTATTATACTTCAAAATCATCAGAAAACAGGATTCTGTAAAGAAAAGCTTAGTGCCAGCAATTTCAGGTTGAAAGTGATTGAGGCTCATTGCGATCGAATTTGATGTTTTATTTCTATTTTTGGAATTGATTCTGAATGCTTTAAAATTTAACTGAAATGATTCTTATAAATTTCAAAAGAAAATCCTAAAATCAGTTCCGCTGCACCATGTACATTCGGGTAAATAAACCAAAATATTTAAAAATATGATCACGCAGAACAGCTTTAGTTAGTTTTTTTTTTGTTCAAAAATGTACTATTTCGTTACCATATTAAATATTTTGTTGAAAAATATCCTCTTTCAACTTAAAGTTTTACTATTTGTTCCTAAATCCAACTGTGTATTGAAAAATTATTCAATTTCTTTTTTGAGGTTTTAACTATTGGGTGAAAAATTAACTTGTTTGTTGAAGATTCAACCTTTCAGATTGAAAATTCAATTATTTGGTGAAAATACTACTATTTTCGTAGAAATTGCGTCTAGTTGGATAGAAAATGCACCTTCAAACGCAGAAAGTTCATTTTTTTTGTTACAAATTCAACTATTTGGTTACAAATTAACCAGTTCTGTTAACACTTCATCTTTTCCGCTTAAAAATTCAACTAATCGGTTGAAAACTGAAAAATGTTGTTGATAATTTCTTTCTTGATTGAAATTTAACTATCTAGTTGGAAATTAATTTTTATTGGTTGAAAATGATCTTTTTGACAAATCCACATTTTCAGGTTGATAAATAAGCTCCTAAGTTCAAAATTCGTCTCTTTTGAATATATTAAAAATTATGTCTTTTCGTTGAACATTCACCTTTTTAGGTTGATAATTTGGCTATCTTCTAATGAATTTGTCTTTGTAGGTTGAAAATTTAACTTTTTGTTTAAAAATTCTATCATTTTTTTGAAAAGTAATTTCTTTTGATAATAAAAATTACATATATATTATGTTATTATATTCACCAATAGAATCAAGGACGACCGCCAAAGGGAAAATGAAAGTATAGACAATCCTCATTTTGTCAAAGTAGAGAAAAACCTAATTAATTTTTCAATGAATAATTTCGCTAACAGTGTGAGTAGTGAGTATTTCAGGGCTTCATGAGAGTAAACATAGATATAAGAAATCGTTATCTTACATGTATGTGAGATAAAGATATTATAGGCCTCAAAATTGTCCTTCTGAGATATGTTTGGCATTATACGAAAAACAATGAATAGAAAAATCTTATTTGACAAAAGAGGATCGACAAGTCGTTATAAATTATTTTTCAAGGGACAAGTAGTTTTTTATTTCATCGTCAAAAATAGAATTTTTCATTTAAGACAACTATCAGTTTATAGAACACGTAATTTTGTTTGCCTCAATCGTTAACAATAACATCAAAAATGAACAAATGAGATTTTCATGAAAAAGACAGAAGGTTGAATAAAATTGTTTGATAACAAAATTTTGCGCCTAAATTAAAGCTAAAAATTAGCTTTCGACATTTTTTTAAAGGATTTGGAAGAAGTAGCAATTGAAATAGGTGGTGGATTAAATCGAACAATTTTTATTCGTGATAAGCTTAGTGTATATTAAAAAATTATAGATATATTACATTATTATATTTACAAATAGAATTAGGGATTAATGCCGAAGTGAAAACAAAAGTATCAACCGTCCTCCTTTTTTCAAAGTAGTATCTGATTACAAAACTGTAGAGGTGGCTTACGAAATCGGTCCTATCTAACAAAACTGTACTGATGACAAATATAAAATCAGAATCTATTTATTATTCAGTAACAAAATTACCGAAGTTTCTAAAGATCTCATGAAATCCGATTAATTCTTGTCAAATCCTCAACAATTCCTTGTAATATAATAGAATATTTTAAAATTTCATTAATGTAAACGTGCCAGTAATCGTGACCTTAGTCCCAGTAATCGCGATGACAATTTTTTCGATGTTTAATAATTTGAATGAACGTAATTTCTATTTGTTATTATCAAATGATCAAAATAATTGGGTTTTATCAATGGATGTTACATTTAACATATTTTTTTAACAATATATTCAAATTATAACCAAGTTTTACGAATACTGGGACCGTCATGATAACTGGGACATTTACCTTCTAACCTTGAAAATTTAATTAAATACTTTGAAATCTCTGAAAATCTTTTCATTGTAAGAGATCTTGTCAAATTTTTTAAATTCTTATAAACCTGTCGAAACTACTTTGCAATCTCGGGAAATAATATAAAATCTTTGGAAGTCACTTGAAATCGCCTAAAATATTTCAGATCTGATGTCATCTTGAATTTCTATTATACTTGTTGAAATCTCTTAGGTGCTGTTCAAAAACTTTGTCACTTTGCTAGGGAACGGAGAGAATTTTGTTCTAAATTTATCGCTTTTCTCGATGGCGTTTTTATTCGTTCAAAATAATAACTGACTGTTTGAAAGTTTCACTAGGTTGTCAAAACTTCATTTTTTCGGTTAAAGTTTGAACTGTTTTTTGAAAATTAGTTTTTTTTTCGTTGCAAATTATTATTTGAAATAGAAACTCAAGTATTCTTTTTTGGCCTTGATAAAATTACCTGAACATAAGGTTAACCAATTATCTCGAATGAAACATTTTTATGATCCACTACACCAACAGTTTAATTGAAAATTCGAAGAAAAAGAAATACATTCGCGTTTTAATGATTTAATTTGATTTTTACCTGACTATCGATAACGAAAATGATTATATTTTAGTTTCAAATTTCCTTGATTGAATTAACGATACACAGTCTGCAGTGAATCGTGATTTGCAACAACTTCCGTAAAAAGATGTGGGAAGATTGGGTGAGCTTTGCCTACTAGACATTCCTTCATTTCATCTGCTATCATATTCTCAACTGCACCGCTTATCATATTTATTTTTATTCTCGAATGATGTCTATCCGTCTTATATATTCCACGGAGAATCCCACTGAACTCCAATATTGCGAAAACGTCACCGCTGGATGTTGATAATACAATATGCTCTCGGGTTGGCACAGGCACAAATCTACCATTTCCTACCAGCAATTGGACTCGTTTGTCGACAGGAAAAACGTATCTTCGAAATTCGAATCGCCGGTATTTATTTGCGCGGGGAACAAGCCGAATATATCCAAGTTGTCCAAGTGCATATCCAAGCACTTTAAGAGTAGGAGGCCTGCCAGGAGGAGATACGGACCTGACAGGAAGAGGAAGCTCCTCAGGAGAAGAATATGTGACAGGAAAAGAAGCCCTGTCAATTGCATGTTGGCTGCCAGCAGGATAAGAATCAAGATTACGTTCGCCAGGAGGAGACCTGGACCTGACACGAATAGGATGCTCCTCAGATGTAGAAGACTGGTTACGAGAATGTTGTCTGTCAAAATAAGAAGAACCAGGATTATGTTCGCCATCAGGATTCCATTTCGACTGTAGTGAATCATAATTTGCGAAAGCTTCAATAAAAGTTTGTGGGAAGATTGGGTGATTTTTGCCTACTGGACAATCCTTAATTTCATTTGGGGTCATATTGTCAACTTGACCGCTTATCATGTTTATTTTTACTCTTGAATGATTTCTATTTGTCCTATATATTCCACGAAGAACTCCGCTATACTCCAATATTGCGAAAATATCACCATTGGATGCTGATAATACAATATTTTCTCGGGTTGGCACGGGACCATTGGTCTTACTTCCTCTTCTTACAGTAATTGTTATATCAGCAGGAATAACGTATCTTTGAAATTCAAATCGGAGGTTCGGATTTGTGCGGGGAATGAGCCGAATATATCCAAGTTGTTCAAGTGAATATCCGAGTACTTTAATAGAAGGAGACCTGGAACTGGCACAAAGAGGAGGGGAATGTTGTCTGCCAAAAGAAGGTGAAGAATCAGGATTACGTACGTCATTAGGATTCCAATCAGATTGTGAACTTAATTCTGCAAGAAGAAATAATGGAATAAGTTTTCATTTATTCAAGACACAAAATAATGTTAAAGTATAATAACTCCCTACCCTACAGTCTTTTTGTATTCGAAACACGTAGAATGACCTATTGACGAACCTCCTATAATTCAGCAATACCGATTTATAAATTGAAAAAAATATGCTGTTTATCTTGTTCATATCAGGAAACCGTTTTTGATATTGAGAATACAACTATAATTTTATATATTTGTTCGCGTCTTCAAGACGCATCGATTGCCAAAATTAAGAACTTTTCATGATCTACCATAACCTACCAATATCGTTTTTAAATTTTCCAACAAAATTAGTTTCCTTGTTTATAAGAGGATTTCTTTTATATCGGAAATACAATAGTACTGCATTTGAGGTAAATTGAAATTTTGGTGGGCCCTCTGATTTTTTTAAAATAACACTTTCGTAAAGACAGAAACATAAGCTTGAAAAATATTGAAAGTATCTATTAACAGGCAACGTTAAATAATTATCGGGTTTGCTGCATTTTTTTCTATAATAAGTAAATTTTTTTAAATTACTCATTTTATTTCATAATACGTTTATTATTTCCCTTAAAAATGAGTTTTAAAATTTTTATTAAATGATGTGAAATAATGTTAATGTAAAATGATATGATTCTACATCTGTAAAATTAAATACAGGAATGTTTGAAAGATTAGGTTATATGAACAAAAAAAACATCCATAAAAAAACATAAAACTCAAACAGAGGACCTCTGAATCATATCCGCTTTAGAATACTTTTTTCGTGAAGAATTTGTTGACTTGCAAGTTACAATTTAGGCAATATGCGTATTCAGATTCAAAAATAATTTTTTGCATCAATAAATGAATCCCTCTTTCAAAAGCAGCAGATAATAAAATATCCTTGACGGTAAAACATATCTGTAAAAATATGTATCAACTAAGAGGACCCAATTTAATCAATTTCAATTACAGAATGGACACTGTTTTCCCTATTTTCCTCTTTACCCCTTTTTCAAAAATTCAACTTTTTGTCGTTTAATAATGATCCTTTTTGTTTGAAAATTCGTCTTTGTGCATTCGAAATTTAACTATTTGGTTAAAAATTCTATTATTTAAAAGAAAATAGGAGCTAACCTTGAGTCTCACTTTTCAAGGTCATAGGTATGTAATGATCATGTATTTCTATACCATTAAAAATTATTGTATCAGAGATATATAATGGCTATTACATATCATATCATGAATATTGAATGGCTATTTTATATCTACGATGTCATAATTGTTGACCTCATATACATGATCGATATAAACCTATAATAATACAAATTATTGATATATTGAATCATTACACTCACCAATCGAATTAAGAATGACCGCCGAAGTAAAAACAAAAGTGCAGATAATCCTCATTTTCTCGAAGAAGAGGAAAAACTGAATAATGTTTATATGCATAATTTGGTTATAATACAATATAATTCGGTATGATGAATATTCTCGTGCTTCATGAGAGTAAACATAGTTACAAGTAATCGTTATCTCACATATATGTGAGATAACGAATTATGGGCGTCAAGATTGTCCTTCGGAGATATTTCTATCACATTGAATTTTTTATGATCAGCATTATAATTATTACATTTTCATATGAACTAAAATTGTGTATCGCCGATTTTGATCAACGGTTCTCGTTTATCCATCAAAAATGCTTTTTAAAAAATGAAAAATTTAACTTTCCGGAAAAACAATACGATATATGAAAGAAATGTTGATAAGTAAAATTCTTCATCTCAAAAACATGAGCAAATTGATTTTCAAAATTCCATTTTCTATTTAAACCATGTGTGCAAAAACAATCAAAAGTTACGAACCGAGGCATAGTGTTTACGACAAATCACGGTTTAGGAATATTCTAACCGAAAATGAAGCAAAAAGTACAGTTTTTAAGGTTTTTACTTTGAATTTGAAAAAAAGTATATACGTAATGAGTGTGCGCAAGAGGCAATTATCTACAGCAACACGTAAAATTCAAGAAGATGCGTATGCTAGTTTCTGTTTGAAATAAAACCGCCATAGATTTCATTTTACTCCAAATTTGTTTCACACATAAAAAATTGTGTGTGTTTTTCTTAAAGAAAACTGCGAGCAATATGTAAAATTATTGAAACGAAAAATCTTAGAGAAATGGCACAGGGCTAGGATAGTGAAACTTTATCAACTTATTATGAAAAAATCTACTTTTTGAAGTTGAAATACTTTTTTTTTAAATTAATTTTATTAATTGAAGATCCACCTTTTTAGTTGATGATTTGACTATTATGTTAAAAATTAATTTTTTTACTGCGAAATTCAATATTTTATTACTTGCTGAAACCTAATAATTATCATTTAACGATTCAACAATCTTGCTGTGAAGTTATATCTTCTGTTTTAAATTTGTCTTTTTTGGTAGTAGACTAATCGTTAGCTTTTCAGCATTTTCTTATCTGAGAACTTGTACCCTAATTTTAATTAGAATAATTATTTTTTGAACCATTATTGTTTCGTTTCGTCATCGATAGTTGCTTTTTCAAATCGGTTTTGTTGAGATAAAAAAATACTGATTTTAAGCCACATAGTGTAAGTGATTCGACAAAACTAGAATTGACTCAAACTTTCTTATGGAAAGGAGCAGGTGATATTAATTTTTTCAATAATTGCAAATTGTCTTGTAAAAAACCATTTTATTCCTAATATTTATTAACTGCGGTAATAATTTCAGAAAATAATACATTCTTAAGATTTATAGCGCATAAAAATTGTTCAAACAAGTTAAAATTGTTCACATACATGCCAAATATTCTAAAGAAACAAATATTACTCTTAACGCCGGATCTGATTTGTACGGGGAATAAGCCGAACATATCCAAGTAGTTCTACACATAAAAACAGCGGGAATATTTTTGTTGCAGCTTTTTTCTTATGTTTTCGAAATAAGATTTGTCTTTTCACAATGAGAATACTTCAAGTGTAAAACTACATCATGAATATAGCTGCATTCTCATCTCCAGTGTCTCATTTTTGTCGCAACTGAAAACAGTACCGAATCATCGTACTTTTGAGCCTCGACGTTTTTCTGCGTACTGCATACCCAAGTACTCGAGAAGAAAATGGTCTGCCAGGAGAAGACCTGGACCTGGCACAAAGAGTAGGCTCCTCAGGAGAAGATCTGCGAATAGAATATTATCTGCCAGAAAAATTTTGTCTACCAGAAGAATACGAATCAGGATTACGTTCGTTATTAAGGTTTCAGCCGGACTGTGAATTTTACATTGGAACTACCGAGATGGGTCATTTTGATTGATTGCCTCTTCTCGTTCTTGCAATTCCTTCAGTACTGGACACAGACCGAATCCCTATTGTGAACTTTAGTCCTTTCTGGAGAGAAATGTACTGCCAAGGTTCCATTTTATAGTGTCTAATAATATTATCAATATATTTTATGTGTACCTAAAAACAAAAAAAAAACAAAAAAACTCCTGTGAGGGAAGAAAAGTCGTGGCAGAGTCCGGCGGTGAAATCTGTAGTGATCGCAGCTTAAAAACTACTAGTGCGTTTCCGTCTATTACCAGCTTTTGATCATATCACGACCTTTTTTATCAATTGTGAAGTTTGCTGCCTGAGTGGAGTGAGCGTGACAATCACGTTTACTTGTGAATATTACCACGTTCATCCGACTCCGACTCCGACTTCCTTGGACTCTGTCAGAGGTTCATCCTTGAACCTCAATTTGCCTAATTTTTAGAATCAAACTCCTTAAACTCAGTTTGAAAAAATATTTTAAGCACCACGCAAGCAAGCAAATTTGATCTCGCGCGATAAAAATGCCTGTTTCTATCCCTAAATGCATAATATACTATTTTTAATTTATTCTTGGGTTATCAGAATTAATTCTGAATAGTAAACCTTGAACTCCATTGTTGTGTGTACATTTTGAATTACTTACTCAACAAGCCCTTGAATTGCATTTATAATACAATTAACATTAAAAAAAATGAATTGCTTCCTCACTAATACTTTTCAGAGGGTGGCTGCTGGTCAGAAAAAAGCTGCTGGTCACTTTTAAAAGATACTAAATAAATTGAAAGCATTCGAAATATTTTACGACATCTGAAAAGATTCCAAGTATTTTCATCAGATTAAAAATTTTCAATAAATTTCAAAGGATTTATGTTAAAGTAGTAAAGCAAATTGTATGGGGTTTCAAATAACTTCCTAGAATTTGGAAGAAATGAAACGATGTTATGAAGACTATAAAGAACAAAATTCATAAGAATTAAGGGATTTCCCAGGATTTTGAATATTTTCAAATAGAGACTGAATAAAATGTAGCAATTGAAATAGTACGAAATAGTAGGTAGATCAAATTGATAAATTTTTATTTGCGATAAGCTTAAAATTTATGAAGAATTATAGACATATTATTATTGGCACCAATAGAATGAAGGATGACCGCCAAACCGAAAACAAAATTATAGACAACCCTCATTTTCTCCAAGTAGAAGAAGACCTGATCAATGAAAAATTAGAATCTATTTACGATTGAGTGAGAAAATCACTTGAGTTCCTCAAGACAAAATGAGATCACATAACGTTTTTAAAAAAAAATCCTTCTTTTTTCTGTCAGGTTATATTTTTATATATAATAAATCATCTGATCTGTATTTTCCATGAAATCCGATAAAATAGGATAAGGTTTAAAAATCCCTTGAAATAAGATGACGTCCTTTAAAATTTAATTACAATTTTTCTAATCTCCGTAAATTTGTGCATTATAGTCAATTTTTTTCAAATTTCTTAAATCTCTTAAATCATACGAAATCTTTGGAAATCACTTGAAATCCCTTAGAATAATCTAGATCTTATGTATTCTTTGAAGCCTTATAAAATTTGTTAAAATTTCTTAGGAAATGTTTAAAAACTACTTCACACTGCCGGAGTGGCAACAAATTTTATTGTCAATTCATAATTTTGAGTTAAAAATTCAGCTATTAAAATTTCGATTGAAAATTCAACTTTTTTGGTTGAAAATTCAACAAATTGGTTTCAAAGTGAACTGCTATACTAAAAATTAATTTTATTTTTCAAATGTTTTTTCGAAAATTTGCGATAGTTAAAAAGTACTGAAAATTTCAACTACATTTTTGAGTGAAAAATTGCATCCGAAATTTTGTATTTACTTTACTTTTCCCCATTTCGATTTTTTTTCTGTTTTTGAATTGCATTCAAATCCCTGTAAATTATACGCCACACTTGTGGAAATCATTGAAATTCTGTTAGAGGCATGAGCGATATAGTGTTTTCAAAAAACTCTGGTCTCAAAACTCAAAATCGTGTAACTCTCTAATTTTTAAATATTTCAAAAGAAAAAATTTGAATGACCAGAATGGGGATTGGCGAAAGATAAAAAGAAAGAAACCTTGATAACCATAATACATGAACCTTTCAATGTTCTAATTTATGCTTGATCCGACTTTGGACTACAAAGATTATAATACTTCACCTTCACATTTTTTTTAGTGAATTAATGATACACTGTCTGCAGTGAATCGCACTTTGCAACAACTTCCATAAAAAGATGTGGGAAGATTCGGTTTTTTGTGCCTACTGGACATTCCCTTATTTCATCTGCGGTCATATTTACAACAACGCGGCTTATCATATTTAGTTTTATCCTCGAACGATTTCTATCTTTTTTATATATTCCACGAAGATGTCCAGTATACTCTAATATTGCAAAAACGTCACCACTGGATGTTGATAATACAATGTGTTCTCGGGTTGGCACGGGCACAAATTTACTATGTCCTATCATCAATTGGATTTGGTTTTCGTCAGGAAAAACGTATCTTCGAAATTCAAATTGCCGGTTTTGATTTGTCTGGGGAATAAGCCGAATATATCCAAGTTGTCCAAGTGCATATCCAAGTACTTCAAGAGAAGGAGGCTTGCCCGGAGGAGATTTGGACCTGGCACGAAAAATAGGCACCTCAGGAGTAGTCAGGTCAGGCGAATGTTGTCGGGCAGAAGAAGAAGAATCGGGATTACGTTCGCTATTAGGATTCCATTTGCACTGTAATGAATTGTAATTTGAAAAAGCTTGAATAAAACTTGTTGGAAAGATTGGATGATTTTTGCCTACTGGACAATCCCTAATTTCATCTGGGGTCAAATTATCAACTGTTCCACTTATCATGTTTATTTTCACCCTCGGACGAAGTTTATCTGTCCTATACATTCCACGAAGAAACCCGCTGTACTCTAATATCGCACAAATGTCACCATTAGGTGCTGATAGTACAATATGTTTTTCGGGTGGCACGGGAATATAGTGCCTCTTCCCTTCTACTCGCAATCTAATTGGTTTACTGGCAGGAATCACGTATTCTCGAAACTCGAATCGTAGGTTCTCATTTGTGCGGGGAATAAGCCGAATATATCCAAGTTGTCCAAATGGAAATCCAAGTACTTCAAGAGGAAGAGGCCTGCCAGGAGGAGACCTGGCCCTGGCAAGAAGTGGTGGCTCTTCAGGAGACTGAGGTCTAAGACGAGAAGAATCTCTACTTGACTGCGAACTCAATTCTGCGGGAAAAAATATATGATTCATTTTTCGTTTTGAACAAATGTCATAGAGAACTCAAAACTTTATTTTCTTTTCGTATATAAAATACCTCAAAATCATTAAAAAAAAGAATTCCGTAAAAAAAAGTTGAGCCCCAAAACTTTTACGTTAAAAATAACCGAGGCTCACCATGTTTGAATTTAACTTTACTCATTGTTTTATTTCAATTTTCGGAATTTATTCTCAATATCGATAAAATTCACGTGGAAATTTCGTAAACTTCATCGAATTATTTTGAATTCAAAAGTATATTAATAACGTTATTAATGCTACATAATCACTTTCAGTTAATTTTCGTCTTGTTTTGAGTTAAACATTATCATGATGTCAAGGAACAGTATTTAAAAATGATACCCTATTTGGAAATAGCGGTCAGAGCGTACAATAATAACGGTATTAGATTTGAAAACATTTTTTTTAGAGGTTGCGAGGATCAGATTTACGAAGAAATGGAGATTCTCGTAGTTCACGATTTTTCAAAAATATAAGTATAAGTTTTAAAGGAATATCTTATCGATGAGAATTGTAGCTGATGCAAAGAAGAAATCTCTTATTTTACGTCCCCAAAACATTTTTCGTAAGGATTGTCAAAATTCTGGGACATTCACAATACAATTGAGAAAAAATATATAATGGAGACGAGATGAAAATGTCAAAATATGGACACCAGAAATATTATTGTGAAGCAAATTTCCTTGAACAAGGCTTTGAATAGTTTCTTCATCACTAAAATTTGATGAAATAGAAATACACATAAATACGAGGCAGAAAGAAAAACTTATTTTATATAAAATTTTTTGAAATATTTTCTTATAATCAGAACAAACATACTTTTCATGCTTTTCAAGGTCATGGGTATGTAATGGCTATGTATGTCCATGCAGTCAAAAAGAATTACATCATAGATAATCAATGGCTATTACAGATCAGCTTATAAATATGAAATATTTTGATCTCATATATACATACATAATGGCCATTATATGCCTATAAGGTGAGAAGAAGAACTTCACATTCGCTTCACATGTATGAGAAAAGGCTATATTCATGCTTGTGTTACATAAAATATAATAAAAATTATAGATATATTGCTACATTCACCAACAGAATTAAAGATGACCACCAAACCGAAAATAAAATTATAGACAAGCCTCATTTTGTCCAAGTAGAAGAAAACCTTATCAATGCTTCAATGAATAATTGGGCTTGAAGAGTGACTAATAAATATTTTGTAGCTTGCTGAGAGTAAAAATATATAAGTAATCGTTATCTCACATATATGTGAGAGAAATCCTCCTGAGATATTCCTATCAGTTAACGTTTTTCGTTATCACCATTATAAATATTACATTCTCGTCTCAACAAAAAGTTATTAGTTTTATGTGAGAATATTTTGATCCGTTTCTAATCATTTTTTGATAGAACCCGTACTTTTTTTTCAATGGCAAAAAATAGCAAAAAATCAAAAACATTCATTTTTTGGAAAACTGACACAAGAAACAAAAAAAAATCAATAGACAAAAGTTGTTCACCAAAAGAGGATTGAAAAATAGTTGTGAATTATATTTGTAAGGGACGGGTACTTTTTATTTACGTCGCAAAAAATAGGATTAATATAAAACACACATTTTTTTGGAACAACACGAGATACATCAAAACGTTAATAAACAAAATTGTTCTCCTAAATTATACGTTCTGAAAATCTATTTCAACTATTTTTTTATAGAAGGCGTAGTTTTTTTAGTTTTAATCGCGAAGAAAAACATTAAAAATAAACAAACTAAATTTTTCAGAAATAGATGGAAGATACAATAAATTGTTCACTAACAAATTTTTTTGCCTGAATAAGATGTAAAAATTAGCTTTTGATCTTCTTTTTTTCTGAAAAAATGCGCGCTTTTTAAAATTATGAAAACAAGGTGATGAAAATATGCCCTAGTTAAAAAATCTTTTCACGCTGATCAGACCAGTCGTTTTAAATATCCTGTAAATTTGTCTAACATGCACTGACAAAATCTTGATGATTGATACTTAGAATTTCTCCTGTGTGCCAGACCTGGGCCGGACTAGAATGTCAAGACGATTAGCAAAAAATAATTATTTTAATATTGTTAATTTATTATTTTTTTAAATAATTTAATTTTCGTATTTGATCTAATTGGGAGAGGGTGCAGGAAAATTAAAGACCAAAATTTGAATCACCCTATGGGGCATTGGCGACAGATAGAAAGAAAGCCTTAGGAACCATAATACATTGGTGTTTTAATGTTTTAAGGTTCGTAGGATCGTAGGATTTTAAAGGCCTTGAAATATTTTAAGGTATTTCAGACGAACACAAATAGCAGTTGGAAAAAGTATCAATCGGAATATGAGGCGAATCGAATCGATACATTTCTATTTGTGGCAAGCTTAGCATATATTAAAATTATAGATATATTATTTCAATTACCAATAGAATTAAGGATGACCGCCAAAGTCAAAACGAGAGTATAGAACATCTTCCTTTTCTCAATGTAGAAAAAAAAAGATTAATGCTTCAATAAATAATTTAATTAGCAGTGTTTCACAGGTGATGGAAAAAAATTTATCTTAAATTGGTTGAAATTGATCTCACAAGATACATAATCTTTTATGTTTTCAGGGAAGCCCATTTGAAATTTTTTATTATCATCATTAGGATTATTATTATCGTTATTTTTATCTGATTATAATACTGTTGAGGTGGCTTACAAAATCCTCATTATCCAATAAAACTGTGCTGATGACAAATTCAAAATTATAATATATTCACCATTCGATAAATAAATTACTTGAGTTTCTTAAGATAAAATAAGGTCAAACATACAGGTCTCTGGAAAAATCCTTTTATTTTCTTCCAGGTTATATTTTTTGTATATGATACTTAATCACAATGCTATTTGTCAGCTTTATGAACGAATGATATATAAAATTATAAAAAAGGTAGATATCTACAGAAAAACAAAAAATTTTTTTATTTCAAAATTAATAAAGAATATCAAATAAAAATGTGTTTCACCAAGCTTTACTTGCAACATCAGCTGACAATAATTAGGATCAAAATTATCTCTTTCTGTTTTTAAAAATCCACCCAGAACCGTTGTTTATATCCTTTGTTTAAAAATATTTAAAAATAATATCTAATTACATAGTTTTATAATCCGACACCTTGAGGATGAAAGCAAGACATTTTCTCGCCAAAATATAACTTTGAAAATAAATAATCGATAATATTATGATTTCATTTTATATGATAATTTTTTCATAACAAATAACATTACCTATTAATCTTTTTTCGCTTTCACTATACCTAAGTATTGAATCCAAGAGATATTAAGTATAGGAGATTTGTTTACTAAATCATAGACGAAAGAGAACAGATTCAACATTTGTTTATTATTTGCATTGACGTACAATTTTCAACAATAATGACTCTAAAATCCTGTCCACATATCAGTTGTACATTCAAAAGAAAATTTTCTGAAAAAACAGAATCTATAATTAACCAAGTATTACGTTCTACAAGTTACGGTTGATTATCGAATATACTATATTTCAGTTTATCTTTTTTCGATTGAATTAGCGATACACATACTGTAGAGAATCTTCATTCGCAACATCTTTATCAAACCGACGTGGAAAGATTGGATAATTTTTGCCCACAGGACATTCCCTCATTTCTATTGCGGTCATATTGTCAACTGCACCGCTTATCATGTTTATTTTTATCCTCGAATGATTTCTATCTGCCTTATATATTCCACGAAGAATTCCAGTATACTCCAGTATTGCAAAAACATCACCATTGGATGTTGATAGTACAATATATTCTCGGGTTGGCACGGGCACATAGATATTAGGTCCTGATGACAATCGAAATGGTTTATCGGCAGGAATAAGATATCTTCGAAATTCGAATCGCCGGTTCTGATTTGTCTGGGGAATAAGCCGAATATACCCAAGTTGTTTAAGTGCATATCCAAGTACTTTATGAGAAGGAGGCCTGCCCGGAGGAGAACTGGACCTGGCAAGAAGATGAGGCTCCTCAGGAGAAGTCAGTTTAGGTGAATGTTGTCTGGCAGAAGAAGAAGAATCAGGATCACGTTTGCCACTGGGATTCCATTCGGACTGTAGTGAATCATAATCTGCAGAAGCTTCAATAAAATTGTTTGGGAAGATTGGGCGATTTTTGCCTACTGGACAATCCCTTATTTCATCTGGAGTCAAATTATCGACTGCTTCGCTTATCATATTTAGTTTTTTTCGCGAATGAGATCTATCTGTTCCATACAATCCACGAAGAGTCCCACCATAATCCAATATCGCAAGAACGTCACCATTGGATTTTGATAACACAATATATTCTTGGTATGGCCCAATCAAATGGCTAATCTTATCCACTCGCATTCGCATTGCTTTATAGACAGGAAAAACGTATCTTCGAAATTCAAATTGCTGGTTCTTATTTGTGGAAGGAATCAGCCGAACATATCCAAGTTTTTCTATTGTACGTCCAAGTACTTGGTCAGTAGGAGGCCTGCCCGGAGGAGACATGGACCTGGCACGGAGAGGAGACTCCAGAGGAGATGTTCGGTCAGGTGAATATTGTCTGGCAGAAGAATTTGAACCAGGATTACGTTCGCCATTGGGATTCCGTTCGGGGTAGAGTGAATTGTAATTTGCAAAAGCTTTGATAAAAATGTTTTGGAAGATTGGCCTGTTTTTGCCTACTGGACAATCCCTCACTTCATCTGCTGTCAAATTATCAACTGCGCCGCTTATCATATTTATTTTTATTCTATAATGGTTTGGATGTTTCTTATATATTCCACGGAGAGTCCCAATATTCTCCAATATTGCAAAAACATCACCATTGGATGTTGATAATATAATATACTCTTGGGTTGGAACGGGCATATATTTATTCGCTTCTGCTCGCAATTGAATTGGTATATTGGCAGGAAAAACGTATCTTCGAAATTCGAATCGAATGTTCTGATTTGTGCGGGGAATGAGCCGTATATATCCAAGTTGTTCAAGTGAATATCCAAGTACTTCAATAGACGGAGGCCTACTATCAGGAGACCTGGACCTGGCACGAAAAGGATCATCTTCTGGGAAAGTCCGGTCAGGCGAATGCTGCTTGCCAGCGGAAAAAGAAAATGGACCAGGACTACGTTGGCCATTAGAATTCCAGTCAAACTGTGAACTGCATACTGCAAAAAGAAATAGAAGATTCGTTTTTCTATCAGCACATTTATGTCTGATATCAAAACTTTCAGGTTGAAAATGATTAGGGTTCATTATTTTTGAATTTAACTTAACTTATTGTTTCATTTTTGGGATTTATTCTGAATTCGTTAAAGTACACCTGGAATTTTTATAAATTTCATTCAATTCTTTTTATTATTTTTCAATTCAGAAGAATATTAGACATATACAGTCATCCCTTTCTACACTAACGTCATTATTAATTATTGAATTGAAATTTTTGAAGCTATTTTTGAGGAAATTGATAATTTCGTCCTCCTTTTTTTTACATTTTTCATCTATAAGTAAGTTTTTTGAATTTTATTATCATATTTTATAACTAGTACACCGTATGTAAAATTTTCTGCCACAAATGTGGAAGTTATTTTAAAATTATCATTTACCTGAAAAAGAGGTTAATAAATTTTGAGTACATTTTTCGAAGATCGTTTGAAAATTTTTTCAAAAATTCGACTTTAAGGTAGAAAATGTCTTTGTAGGTTGAAAGTTTAACTATTTGATTGAAAATTCAGTAATTATTGTTGAAAAGTAATTTATTTCGTATAAAAGTTAAACCATTTTCTTGAAGATTATTCTGTTATGGTTCAAAAATTATTCTCTAGATTCCTTGAATTCTCCAAATTACTTGAATTTTCTGAATTCCTTGAATTTTCGGAATTTCTTGAATTCCTTGACTTCTCTGAATTCCTTGAATTTTCGGAATTTCTTGAATTCCTTGAACTCAAGAAATTACTTGAATTCGCTAAATTTCCTACAATTCGCTAAATGCCTTGAATTCTCTCAATTCCATGAATTCGCTGATTGCCTTGAAATTTCTGACTGCCTTGAATTCTCTATATCCCTTGAATTCTTTGAATTCTCGGAATTCCTTGAATTCTCTCAATTCCTCAAACTTTCTGAATTATTTGAATTACTTAAATTTGAGGAATTCCTTGAATTCGCTCAGTTTTCTTGAATTCGCTGAATGCCTTGAATTTTCTGAGTGCCTTCAATTCTCTGAATTCCTTGCATTCTGTGAATTTTTCGATTTACGTGGCTTCCTCTAATTCTACGAATTCATGGAAATCTGCAAATTTATGAAAATCTATGAATCACTTGGGTTCTATAAATTTCCATTTGTTCTTTAGAATAAGAAATGCTCTGGTATGTAGTCTAAAAAATATTTATCATCTAGCAATCGATCATTGGGCTGAAATATATTATTACTTAATTAGGAAATATCGACTTGAGCAAATTTTAATAGATTTCTGAAACTTACATTTCAAGTGATGCGTACAGTTTCGATGTTTGTTACAAATTAGGAATTTATGTGAAATGACAAAAAGAGAGAATTAGTAAGGTTTGATTCATAACGGAACTCACTATTGTTGTTCGTATGCAAGTTAAACTCTGGAATCCGTCGAACTAAGTGTTGGACTAATCATTTAAGTTGAGTATGGTACGTGGCCGCAAGCAGTGCTGAAGACACGCAACGATCCATTTTCTCAATCTTGAACAATCTTCAAACATTTTTTATCTATCTTTGACCCATGCTTGAGTGAGGCAACTTTTATTCACGCGGGTAGGTTCTACAATCGGGTTGAAGATGCATCTTTCTTGGTCAGAAATGATCTTGTTGTTTTAAATTCACCTTTTTAGGATGATGATTCAACTATCTCCGAATAAATTCGTCTTTGTGTCTTGAAAATTAAGCTACTTGGTTAAAAATTCTATTAATTATTATTGATGAGTGTATGTTTTTAGTGCAAGACGTAGGAACCGTCCTTAAGTGCCGCTTCTCAAGTTCGTAAGTATCACAAAGCATAAAAGTGTGAATGAAATCGGTCTGGAAATCCAGACACCAGATTGTTTAGAACATTGTACTTATAACATTTTTGTTTTAAAAGTAATCGAACTTTTCGCGGACTAATGAAAATATATTTTCCGTTACTAAAAATAAAGCATTCGATACCGGTCAAAGAGTCGCCATGTTCACTGTGATCTTAATCAAAGTTCACCAGTTGTAAGGTAGGAATTCTCGTCCTGAAATTTCATTCAGGAAAACTTTTTTTAAATTAAAATTCGACGTGGCAGACGCTAAATAGCTAAATAGCATCTGAAGTTCAACAGCGGACAATTTCAAATGCGACAAAATTCAACTTTAGTTTTTTGTGTGAAGGAATGGCCATTTATATCTATATCGTCATGATGTTTGACGTCACACACTGCTAAAACAAATTATTATTTCAGGGCTAGTTTCAGGTATTACAATAAGACTCAGGAAAAACAGTCTCAAGTGGTAATAAAATAACATCACTGGTGGGATCCCAGAATCGTTTGTTTTGCATAGAAAATAACAGAATTAAATTATGCTATTCAAAAATAGAACGCGAAAAAAATGATACCGTGAAAAAAATAAATCCCTAGTTTTTACAGTGTAAATATACAAGTAGCTATTATATAACTATAAGCTGGAAAGGGGAACTTTAGGTTCACTCCACAGTCCTGAGAAATAGCCGTATTCATGCATGTATTATATAAAATATAATAAGAATTATACATGTATTATATCATTATATTCACCAATAGAATTCAGGGTGACTGCCAAAGTGAGAACGAAAGTACAGACCATCCTCATTTTCGTAAAGTAGAGAACAAACTGATTGATGCTTCAGTGAATAATTAGGTTAACAACTGCATCTAAGGAATATTTCATTGCATCATCAGAGTACCAATATGTACATAAGTAGCCGTTATCTCACATATACGTTAGATACCAACGTTATTAGTATCAAGATTGTCCTTCGGTGATAATTATATCATTTGAAATTTGTTATTATGATCATTATAGTTGTGACATTCTTATCTCAAATGGAAAGTATAGGTTTTGTGTGAAAATTAAGTATCACCGATTTCATGAAAATTCGACGCTTTTGGACTCATTTATTGAGAAATAATGTTTTTTACTTCTGTTTCTGTCTATCGTAGTTGTCTGTCAACGCGACAACGTGTGAAGAAACTAGCCGATTAGATTTTCCTTTGGTACACTTTTTAAGACCTAAAGAGGAAGAATGATTTCGTTAGCCAGATATTTTTGATCACAGGTTCTAATTTATCAATCAAAATGCTTTTAAAAAAATCAAAAATTCTGTTTGCTGGGCAAAATATGTAATATGAGATAAAGTATAATACATACAATTGTTCATCTCAAAAAGATCTACGAATTTTATTTGAATAATGTTTTGGTAAAACATATATTCTTTGTTTTAATCGTGAAAAATATTATTAAAAATTAAAAAATGCCACATATCGACTAAGTTCTGCAATATAAGATAAAATATTAAGAAACAAATGGTTTCTGTCAAAAATATCTTTAAATTTTGCTACCAATTTCATTTGAAACTATGTATGTAACAGCAAAAATAGGTAAAAAAAATCTTTAAATCATCTTAAACTTCGGAAAAAAAAAAATTTGAAATAAAGAACAAACAATAGCATAGTAAAATGCGTGTGCTTTATTTTGTACTGTACAAATCAAATCATATATTCTAGCCAAAAAAAAAGAAGAAAAATTACAGTCTTTAAGGTTTTCACATTGAACTTGCAAAAAAGTATACACGTATTAAGTGTGCGTGAAGGAAAATAACCTACTGCAACATGTTTGATTTACAAAGATGGGTACCTCGGTTTAAATTTGAAGAAAAAACACCATAGATTTTATTTTAGTCAAAATTTTGTTCGAACATAAAATAGTGATTAAAATTAGGTAAAAAATACTTGAAAACTTGTAACTTCACTTTTGGGACATTTTCCGGGCACAAGACAGGGGGATAAGGACGGCTGCTGTTGACTTGCATCCTATGGTCAAAATCGACCATGTCCAATTTACCAATTTACGCAAGTTTTTTCGAATGTCGGATTAAATCAAAATTTATCTATTACTCTGGCCTCCTTTTTGCTTCTTGACTGAAAAATGTCTTCCCATGAAACAACACTTTCTCATTTAGCTTCAGAATGCAAAAAACCTTACTGGTAAGACTTCTAGTCCTAAATTATTTTTGTAGATTTCGAAATCGGCATCCATTCAGCTATCCGCAAAGTATCTAACAATATCATCTCTATTGAAGGTTTTTGAT
>JAABKJ010005767.1:0-22679 GCA_011634705.1 Andricus grossulariae | reverse complement strand
TTATTGATAGTATTTATTATTGATTTCAAATCACCCGCGCTTTTCGGCTGAAAAAGTAGCGACCGGCGGCGCATCGACACAAGAATGGGTCAGCCAATGAGCGTCGTCGATAAAAAAAACTGCCCACTCGCGTTAAGGGTGGGGCCCCCTCCAGCTTTAAAATAATTGGTCGGGTACATTTCAAGGACCTTAAAATAAAAGGAAGTTTACTGTATGTATTACTGAATGATTCCCCTCTAATATGAAACTTTTTATCCTATTTTCCGAGTGATGATTATCGAAATTTCTTGTTTGCTTTTATGATACTTAGATCTGTTTTAGACAATGAGATACATGTAATGATTTAGCTGTTGTTTTTCTCTACTGAAGGGTATTCTGATTAATTGTATTTTTTAATTTGATAAAAATATTGTCCTTTCACGTGGTTGAACTTATTTTCAGCTTTTTGCTTTGGCTGGCCCCATTGTTATCGTAAATTATGTTTTATCCTATAATATCAGCGGGCATTAAAAAATTACTGAGATCCCTTTTCGACAATCATCATACTTTGTCATCAATTTTAAGATCAATAAAGGATTATTAATACACTTTTTATTGCAGAATTCAGTAGAAGACATGTAATATTGTAAGAGAGCCTTTTTGACAAACGGCGTCAATTTCAAATTGAAGAATATTGAAGGCTTCTTTTTTGATATTTTACCATTAAAATCTTTTATCTTGAAATATGGCCTGATTTTGAAGTCCTTAGAATTAAAGCTATTCAAATGAAGGCTTCTATTGTATACCTAAAAATTGCCGAATTTACTGGTTTATTCTGGAATTGATTAAAAATGTTTTGAATTTAGAAGAGTTCCAGTTTGACTGCTTTCATTTGCAGTTTAGTTTAGACTGCTTCAAATTATAAAAATTTTAGCTTTAAAAGCTTGCATTTTTTAATTTGAATGCTTAGAAAAATGCTTGCAAACCGACAAATGACCGAGATTTTTGTTCTTGCATTATAGCGGCCACCTCGAATTCAATTTTTAAAATGCTCATTTTTCAAAGTGTTGAATTTAATATATTTGATTTGGAACAATTTAAAATAATTTGACTTTGACTACCTTTTTAATAGTGAAATTAGTTATATTTCGAATGTTTCAAAATTATAGAAATTTGAATGTACAGAAATTTCGTCTGTCATTTGAGTGCTCATCCTACAAGAGAATCCACTTTTAAAAATCGATAACTAACTAGTCCCTTTTTTCAGATGGATAATCACGGCTGACTGGTAACCGGCGGACTCTCTCGTGGTGGCGCTGGCGTCAAGATGGAGCACCTTCAGGCCGCCCTGGATCCCAGGAAGCAGGAACTGTTGGAGGCCCGCTTGCTCGGAGCTCGACCGTCTGTAGGGTCACAGATCCAGACGGGTCCCCAGTCCTCCGTAAACTCTGGTCAGTCCATTCACAGTTCAGACTCTAACATGAGCACCGGCTCAAACCACAGTGATAAAGAAATAGACCCCAATACTCCCGAGAAAGTCCCTCGGACTCCCTCGGAGCGCAAGAGGAGACGCAAGGCTGATGACTCCGGCGGTGGTTCCGCCTCGACAAAGCTCTCCCGACCGATGATTCCCGACAAGAAAATTAACGAGTTCTTCGCTAAGCCTCACCACTCGCCCCAGGCCCCACAACCCCTCGTCGACTTTGCTCTCATGCATCCACCGAGATCTCACCCCCAACTTCCGCCCGGCGCTATGGTCAACAAACAAATGCAGACCGAGCTCACTTGCCAACTCATCCAGGAACTCGAGACGCAAGCCTCCTCTGACCTCGAGCTCCACAACAACAAAATCGACGAGCTCAACCGAACCGCCGAGGAACTCAGGCATCAAGTGGCTAGTCAGAAGAAAGTTATCGAGGAGCAAAAGCTGCATATTAATAAGTGTATAGACGTCGTTAAGAAACTCCTCCAGGAAAAATCAAACATAGAAAAGAAAGAAGCCAGGCAGAAATGCATGCAGAACAGACTCAGGCTCGGTCAGTTCGTCACTCAAAGGGTAGGCGCCACGTTTCAGGAGAACTGGACCGACGGCTACGCCTTTCAGGAGCTCGCCAGACGCCAGGAAGAGATTACAACCGAGCGTGAGGAGATAGACCGGCAAAAGAAGTCCCTTCTCAAAAAGAGGCCCTCGAATTCCGAGACAGGAAGGAAGAGAAACCAGGCACAGTCTGCCCTCCACAACGGCACCGAAGCCACTTTTCTGAAGCCTGATGCAGTGCCTGGTTCATACACATGGCAGGAATACTACGTCGCTGATGAAATCCTCAAACTCAGGCAGAACGCGCTGAAGAAGGAGGACGCGGATCTTCAACTGGAGATGGAGAAGCTCGAGCGGGAGCGCAACCTTCACATTCGAGAACTTAAGCGGATCCACAACGAGGACCAGTCCAGGTTTAACTCCCATCCGGTTCTCAATGAGAGATACCTGCTCTTGATGCTTCTTGGGAAAGGCGGCTTTAGTGAAGTTCACAAGGCCTTTGACCTCAAAGAGCAACGCTACGTCGCGTGCAAGGTGCACCAACTCAACAAAGACTGGAAGGAGGACAAGAAGGCAAATTATATCAAGCACGCACTCCGGGAATACAACATCCACAAGGCACTCGATCATCCTCGGGTCGTAAAACTCTACGACGTCTTCGAGATTGACGCAAACTCCTTCTGCACTGTTCTTGAATACTGCGACGGCCACGACCTGGACTTTTACCTCAAGCAGCACAAGACCATCCCCGAGAGGGAGGCCAGGTCGATCGTGATGCAGGTTGTCTCTGCGCTCAAGTACCTCAACGAAATCAAACCTCCGGTGATCCACTATGATCTAAAACCAGGGAACATTCTTCTAACGGAGGGGAACGTTTGTGGGGAGATAAAGATAACGGACTTTGGACTGAGTAAAGTGATGGACGAGGAGAATTACAATCCGGATCACGGGATGGATTTGACTTCTCAGGGGGCGGGGACTTACTGGTATTTGCCGCCCGAGTGTTTTGTCGTGGGGAAAAATCCACCCAAGATTTCCTCCAAAGTGGATGTGTGGAGTGTCGGGGTGATTTTCTACCAATGCCTCTACGGGAAGAAGCCTTTCGGGCACAATCAAAGCCAGGCGACGATTCTAGAGGAGAACACGATTCTGAAGGCGACGGAGGTGCAGTTCGCGAATAAGCCGACGGTTAGCAATGAGGCGAAGGGATTTATTAGGAGTTGTTTGGCGTACAGAAAGGAGGAAAGGATTGACGTTTTGGCGCTCGCGAAACAGGAGTATCTGCAGCCACCGACCCCGAAACACGGGAGGCAGGCGAATAGTCAGCAGCAACTGCAGCAGCAACAGCAGCAGCAGCTGCAGCAACAGACTTCGTTCACCACTGGAATGTTCAGTGGGATGAACGCATCGAGCAGTTCGTAGTGAAAGAGAGAAAGAGAGAGATAGACACTGGAACTGATTTATTATAAACTGATAACTGAAATGAGAAAGTGAATGACATTGTGTAAAAATGGAATTCATGATATTGTGTAAAAAATTGTATGTTTTACATGTTTTATTGCAGAACATGAGTTGTACGAATGAGATGCTTGATTGCAAGTAATGAATGACTAATAAAAGAACCTTGCAAATATTATTATCGTGTCACTTTACGTCGTCTGCTTTAGGTAAAGGATAATGATATTCATTAAAGGTATTTTACTTGTTGTAGGAATGAAATATTTATGAAACTGGGCGAAAACACTATTGTAAAAATTAATAAACGACGCATTCATAGATTATGACGTTTTTTTACTTTATTTTATTTTGAGCTTTTTTGACGATGGTGAGTTTCGAAACTGTGATTGGAGTGACATTTAGGGTTTCAATTTGTCAAAGTTTGTAAGGGCAGTGTTGAGTGTACATTGAAAATGTAGAACAACGTGGATGTATTCCGATAATCGAAAATTGTATGACAAAGCAAATGGTTGTTGTACTACTTTTGTGGCTTTTTTCTAGAAAAAGAAAAGTTTTGTTACTGGCGACAGTAAGAAAGTGTATTCTAACTTAGATTTGCTTTGTGACACGAAAACAAAATTTATTAAGGATGTTACGTATAGTATTTTTAAGCGACTACAGAGATATTCGAGGTTTTGGATTTCTTGGAGCGCTGAAAAGGAGTTTTATTTCTTGCGCTACATAGCAAAATATTGTATTAGGGTGTGAAAAAATCCAATAATATTTTTTCAAGGTGAAAACTAAGTTAAGCGCCTTTAATGACTTTTAAGCGACTCAAACAAAATTTGCAAGAACTCATCGTTTTTAATTTAGTGCAGAAAGAAAACGATAAAATTAATCAAATCAATTGAGTGGAGCAAAAAAAGTTGTGGTTTGGCGCTCGAAAAAAGTACAAAACAAAACGTAATCAGTTAATATCTTCTATTTGGTTTTTGACTTTGAAATTTAAAAACATCCCCTTTTGGCTAAAGTATTATGGCGGATCATTTGTAAGTAAATTTTTTTCGTGGTGAACACTATGAAATACTAGAAACTGAAAAATTATGTGCAACTTACAATTTTTTAAAGTTGTACTTGACGAATTTGAGATTTCTTCAGTTTGAATGCAAGAAAATGTAATTATTTTGCCGAGGCTAAAAAGCTCCGTACATTATAAAATTGTTGAATCCAAACAATGGATAAAATTTGTTTATTAAATATTAACACAACAAAATGTTTTGTTCGACAAACACTTTTTTTTAATTATTGTGAATTTCAAAAAAAAATCATTAAACAAAATAATTTATTGTCTCAGCAATTTTCTGTCGAAAATTGTAAATTTCACTGAATTGTATTCTTATTCTCAATTTTTATTGTTCACTATTCAAAATTGTACCTAAAAATTTGTCATAATTTTTCAGTAAATACCTGAAATTTTATGAATTTTCACATCTAAAATCCAAACATAAGACATTAACCGATTTATATTATTTTTTTGCTTCTTTCAGATGCCAAACTACAACTTTGGTTTTGCTCGGCTCAAATGATTAGATTAATTACAGCATTTTTACTCTGCCCTTTTATATGTAATTTTTAAATTGTAAAATCGTTTAAATTTGGAGAATAAAATTACACTTTTTTTTTTAATTAATGGAAATGTCATTTTGGACAGAACGAATAATGGATGATCAGTATTTACATTTTTTAATAATCAAATAAACACTGAAATGCACTTTTTTGTATATGTTTTTAAAGGATGTAATTAATTTTTGAAATAACACTCTATTAACCATATAATAAAGAATCCTTAGGAAATTCGGACGTTTTTATAATTTTTTATTGACTTCATAATGCATAATTAAAACACAAACAGGGATGAATTCGAGCTTCATTTCTAAAATAATTGTAAACCCGCTGCTTGAAGTTGAATACCCTGTGGATATTTTTTTTCCGATTTAACAAATAAAAGGTCAGTTCAAACTCCTGTAAAATAATTTTTCGCCTTACGATGAAGAAATGAAAATGAAATAAGAATTAGAAAAGATGTGAAAAGTTGTATTTCTGACCTACAGATCAAAATTTTGACCTTTAAACATTTTTCTCCCAATCTGTAAAAGATCAGGATATTTTTTTATATCAAAAAAGAAGAGAACTCCTTTTCAGCATTTGTAGAAATACAAAAAATGAGAATGCATGATGTGAGGCATTCTAGTGAAGGTGTTGGGCGTGGCAAAAACACTTACACAAACTTTGTTTAAAATTGTTCTTATTATTAGGGACTTTCAGATTAATTCGAAATTATTGTGATTTTAAATTAAAAATATTCATTTTTATCTCTTGAAATTTGTATAACTGAATTGTTCATATTTTAATTTAACAATTATCGTTTAGTGCTTTTGTAACTTAAAATTGTACAAGACTTGTGCAATTGTTACTGATATAATGTGCAATTCAACCAAGATTATGTAATTAAAATTTCAATTTTTATAATTAAATAAAACTTCAATCAAAAGTAATAGAAGTTATAATAAAATAATTTAACTTATTAATTATCATCGTTTAAATTTGGGGTTATGAAATTTTTCATTCTTCCATATGTGAAAATGGTTCCATTCTTAATTCTTTGCAATATGAAATTCTTTGACTGTTGTTTAAATTAAAAATTGTTCACATTTTCACGATTTCATTTTTTTCTGGAAATTTCACATAGCCGGCAATTTTTTAATGTTGGGTATTTTTCATGAGCCTCTTTCGTTATAAATTTAAATTTTCGTGATTTTTTAGTCGTCCAACTTCAATTTTTTGAATTAAAATTAATATTTAAATTGTTCAAGTTTAAATTTTTTAATTTTAAAAGTTTTAATTTCAAATGCCGCAATTGTCAATTAATTTTTCAAGTTTTGTAAATTGAAAACTGCAGCTATGTAACAATTTTCGAATGAAAATGAAAATTGAACAATTTTGAACCTCCATGCATTAAACATCAAAGCATTTATTACAATGTTAATCTTGCAATTTTGGAAAAATATCCAATTGCAAGCAATTCAAATGTTTACATTTTTAATTTAAAGTCTGAAGATGTAAACAATTTCTAATCTGAAACATTAAAAAATAAATATTCTGTAAATAGAAGTGTTCACAAATAAAAAATTGATATCAAAACTAAACATTTTTTATTCGAATCTTTTGAAATAGTCGAAAACTGTCAAATTTAGAAATAAATATATATTTATTTTTAAGAACAAAAATTAATTTTGCCACGCCGAAAACCATCCTTTGAAAATCTATGAGTTTGCTTTTTATATTTCAAAAAATGGGATTTCCTGATTCCAGTAATAGTAATAAAGGTAATCCATTTAATGGATTTTTTAAATCGAGTTTAAAATGTTCCAAGAAATCTGACAAAAATCACCAGTTGAATAATAATTTCATATGATTTTCTAACTAAGGGATGTTTTTCTGTATCAGAAACGAAATTTTTAAACATTTCATCATTAATGTTTACATTAAAAATTTACTAGAGTCGAGAACGACTAATCATGAAAAATAAGTGATTTCATGGAACTGTAAATAATAAAAAACATCAAATAATTTTAAAGTTATTTTCGGTTTCGATTTTTTGCTTTTTTATTGTGATTTCCTTTTTATACCTTGGGGTTGGAAAAATTGTTTCGCAAATTTTTTTTACCTCAAGGACTAAAACTGGAAGACGTTTTTTTTTGTTGTTGAAATTTTAAAAGTAAAACAAACTGGAAGTTCCAAAATTATGATACAATGTTTCCAACACTTAATTATAAACTGAATTCAACTTTTTAAATATATTGCAATTTATACTTTTGCTTAATTTTGAAAGCTAGTGAATTCAAATGCTTTTAATTTTAAAGGTATTGCTCTCTAAATTTAAATGCTTTCAAATTTTGATGCTTACTAAATTTACACTAATCAAAATTGGTCGGATTTCAAAATTTTGATACTTTGAAATTTAGTAAACAATAAAATCTGGAACGTTACTAAAGTGAATCAAAATATAAAAGCATCCAAATTCGGAAATCCTAAAAATAAAGAATCCGAAACTTCACTCTAATCACAGTGATATATTTTTTTTAATATAATTTTTTGAAATAAGTTGAAATGTGAGATCAAATAAAAAATTGTAACGTCGACGAGCGAAATGTGTTAATAGAACGCCAATGGAGATTTTCGTTAAAGAAATCATGTGATCGAATTGTTTTCCTTTTTTTTTTGTTCTTTTTTAGGGTTATTTCGAGATGCTGAGAATTCTGTGATGGTATTCGAAATTGTCTGTATACTAAAATTACAAGTCCTTTGTAACTAGGAATTATAATAATAATATTATTATTATAATGACTATGACCTATTGTATTGATTTTAAATTCCAAAGCGTGGAGAGTTTGAGGAACCTTGGTATATTTATTATTATCTTTATTATTATTGCTATTGTCCTTGTGATGATGATAATAATATTTATTATTATCTGATTATTAATGTGAAAAAGCGTTGATTGTGTAACCCAGTTTTTTAGTTTTGACTGTTGAAACTCAAGAGATCCTTTTTTAGGGTTTTTTTAAGCCTGGAAGCTTTAAATCTTAACAATTCACGAATTGTAAACACTTTTTGAGGATTTATGATAGTAATAAAATTAGATAATGTACTTTATATCTTTTTTGGAAGTTAATTCATTAAAAAATGGCTATCAATTTATTATTTAATTTTTATTTGTAATCAATGAAAATTGGTTCAGAAATTATTATTCGTGAGGCAATCGGTATTTAGTACAAAACTTCATATAACTTTTTTTTTTATTTATGAACGTTAATATACTTGAAATAAATTAAAAATTAAAGTTTTTCACGTTTGGAAATTTAATTTTCTTAAATTAAGTATTTTCTAAAATTTAATTTCTAAAGCTAATTTTATTTCAAATTTTTATTTATTTTACTTGTTCTTTTTCTATTATTGATTTCAAATTTGATTTATTTTTACTTCTTTAATTCTCGATGTCGACACTTTTCAACCCGAATTGTCTACACACACAATCAAATTCTCTATCAAAAAATTAAAATCTAAGAATAAATAGTTGAAAATTATGTTAAAGTTTATTTTTGAAACTCAGATTTCAAATGCATTTCCATGTGTGTTTCGTCGACTAGACGTACATTTTTCGAAAAATAATTCTGCAAAGTGACATGAGTGAATAAATCATCGTCTAAGAAAAGAATTTAGACTAAAGCAAGGTGAATATATATATATTTTTTAATATAAAAATTATTTTATCAAATTTGTTGGGAAATTAGTGGGCAATTGTTTCAAATTCTACCCTAATTTTTTCAATTAAAGGAAATTTATTAGTCACTATCAATTTTTTCTTTGTTGTAGAAATATATTTTAAAATTTTAAATACGATTTTGAAATTTAAAAAGTTCTTTTTAGTTGAATTGTTTACTTTTCGGTAATTTCAGTCAATCAATTTTGCACTTATTTTTTAAATAAAACAATTCATTCGATTTCAAAATATATAGTTTGAACGATTCTGAATTTTATGTCAGGAGGTGTTTTTAATTATATAATTACACTTTTATACGTAGTTGAAAAACTACTCAGCAATATTTGAAACCTAGCGGAAACTCGAGTTGTTTGCGACTTTCATATGCAGTGTTTCTTTAGCTTGTTCATGATAATAATGAAAGTGCTTAAACTATCTTTCGCAGTTACAAGTGGAAATAAAATTCATTTTTTTGTCATAACTGAAAGGGAAGACACTTTTCAAAATGTTGATATATAAGTCAAAACTCATTTATCTTTATTTTGTCATTGATTACTTTAGTGATTAATTAAAATCGGTGAATAAAACCATTTTTGTATAATATTTTCCAATTGCTTTATGAATTTTTATTACTACATATAACTAGTAAAGCTATTTTTTTAACTTAAGTCACATAGTGCATTCAAATGAAAACTAGAAGAAATATGCAATTTTTGTAACATTAATTAATTCATAAATAATGTTATTTTATAGATAACATTTTTTCCCCTAATTCGAGGCAAAAGTGTTTCAAATCGAGATATGTTTTTAAAGTATTATTAAAAACATCCAAATACTCCCGAATAATACATACAATAGTCTCAGTTTCTGTTTTTAGTAATTTTAAATTGTAAGTTACTGAAAAAGTCCTACACGCTAATTAGCCCCTTTTGTCTTTCAATTACTTTTTATTTTGTTATGATTTTATTTGTCTTAAATTTGTCTAAGATTCTAATCAGTATTTTTTAATAAATATTTTTAAAAAGTAACAAACATATAAGAATGAAACGATTTGATGAATGATTATACATATTTATATGATTTTAGTAATTCAGAACTATTTTTTTTAATTATAAAAATGACTAGAAACATCTATCTATAAGTAATATAATGTTACGTCACAGTTATATAACTCAATTAGAATGAATGTTTCTCTTTCAAATTTAAGTTTTGCATTTTGAACGACTGGAATTGCTTTCTTGGATTCGAGTCAATATATGTATTAAATAGCATTCTTTTGAAGAAATCTTGAAAAATATTTTAAATTTCAGATCAATAATGTCGAAACGAAAGGGCAAATTTTTTGACGAAAATGATCTAGATTCAAATGAACTCAACATCCATTCTTTTCGAATTTCCTGGATGATGAAAAACTACGACTCTTCGGTTTCAAAAACTGTCATCGAGTCTCCAAAGGTTTCATTATCACCAAATGCTTCAACCCAACAATGGTTTCTCGAATTTGAGCCAAAGCCCATTCCAGCAGAAAGTACAGAGTCTTTCGAGATAACTCTAAAGAAAACAATTCCAGGCGACGACTACGTTAAAGCTTCTCTTTTCTTTAAGAAAGTTTCTAATTTCTCCCCTAAAATCACCAGCAAAAAATACAACTGTGAAGGCCAGAAAAAAATCCTCCCATTGGGAAAGTTCATTTTTTGGAAAGCAAACATCAGTCAACTCTAAAAAATTCTAAAATGGGACGAAACATACCAAATTACTTTAAAGATTAAATGCGAGGTTATAACTTTGAACATGTGCATGATAAAAAATTCCCGCATCAAAAAACTCGAGACGGATATCATGAGGGATATTTATAATCTCCTGAATAAAAAAAAAATTACAGATGTAACTTTTCTGATAGGAGAAGAAAAGTTCCACGCCCACAAAACAATTTTGGCAACCAGAAGTACAATTTTTGCCGAAATGTTTTTTCAGCAAAAGGAAGAAGAAAATAAGTATTGTTCAGTTGTTGAAGTTGTGGGGGTAGAAATTGACATTTTTTAGATCTTTCTGCATTTTCTTCACTGTGGAAGGGTACAAAATTTGAATAAATTCGCCCAAAAAATCTACGTGGTGGCCGCGAAATACGGGGTTTAATCTTGAAAAGAAATCTGTTCAAAATTTATAAGCGCGAATATTACATCGCTTGGTTTTCTGTAATTTATTTCAAACTCATGCTTTCAAATTGAAAATAATTTTAAACGCAAGGGCCTTAAAATGAGCACAGTTTTTTTAATCCAGTATTTTTTTAAAATATGTAATCACGATAGTAAACTTTTTTTTTTATTCTGATGGGGTTTGAGGATGAAGTCAAAAATTAACAAAATAATAATCGTTTTTCTGAAAACAAGAGTCATGTGAGAAGTTCCTCATTTTCCATTTTTCGGAATTTTTAACCCTTTTTTGAGTATTTCCAAAAATATACATTAAAAAAATTGTTCAGTGCAAAATATTGAAAGTTAGAATAGAAACATTTTATAGAGCTATTCGAAGGGAAAAATGTTTCTTCTAGGCGTTTTTCCGTATATCACATATTTTCTTTAAAAACCCAACATTTTTGATTTACAGTAAACTGTCGCCATTTTGTGAATTTTACTTTTGAATATTTTTTTGGGGGGACTTTAAAACAATGAGAAAGCTCCCATCCGATTCCAAAAGAAAAATTTAATATCTAAATTACCTATAAACATACTTGACTTAATAAAAAGTACCCGTTTTTTTTAACGCTGCAAAACTTTTTTGCACCCGAGCCTACAATTTGTTTAGATCACATAGTTTCATAGTTAAACATTTTAATCGAAAAATAATTGCAAGTACAACCGAAGCCTTAACAATAAAATAACATTCAAGCTTTACAAGTTGAACCCGTTTTGAATATTGTATGTGTAGAAAATTTAATTATTTTAATTTTCAAACGTATACAGTTGAAAAAATTAATTTTTAAACATTTTAAATTAGAAGTGATTATTTAAACACAATTGAAAATTTTAAGTTTTCAAAATAGAATGATTAAAAATCAAAACACACCCGATTAAAAATTTCCAACTTTGAAAACTCAGTATTAAACAATTTTGCTGAAAATTCAGACGCTCGTTTAAAATTTAATGTTGTGCAATTTCCAATTGAAAGACATAAAAGTTTGACAATTAAAAATATGTTGTACAATAGGGCGGACTGGAAAAAAGTGAATTTCGTGCGATTAATTTCTAATAGCATCAATTGATGGGCTGAATATACTATTAAATTCTTTTTGAAATCGATTAACATGTTTTACCCCCTCAAGCGTGTTGAAATGAAAAATAAAAAATTGTTATTGGTATACCAATATTATAATAATTAATAAATTAATTATTCACTTATTGTAATGTATTTTTTAAGGAATTTTCATTGCGGAATTCAATCAAACTAAAATTGAAAAAAGTCCACAATTTTCTAATATCATGTAAGTACTTCCATAAATTCCATATATAAAAAAATTGGTAACTGTAAGAATTCGTTTTTTCATATATTTTACGCTTAAATTAAATTTTCTCCATTTTCAACACACTTGAGGAGGTATAAAATATTAATCGATTTCAAAACAAATTTTACAGTATATTCAGCTCAAAAGAACTAACATATTTTTGCTATTAAAAATCGATTGCTAGAAATTTATTTTTTTCGGCCCACCCTATTGTACAATCCGTTTTTTTTATTTAAAAAATAATAATAATAAACTCCTGTGTTCTTACAATCGATCGTGAATCTGATGGGTATATATGTATAAGTTTTACAGCACATACGGTATTTGGCCTTAAGTGACCTTGGAGAGAAAATGTGAGACACCTTTTACATGAGAAAAATATTAATTTTGAAAACTATTAATTTGTTCAATTTAAGTAATCAAATAAAAAATTCAAGTGGAGGAAGACATTTTTTATATTATATATTAGCATTTCAATAGATTTTATATTCTTCCAGAATTTAAAAATACTTAATAAATTCGTAAAAATTCTAAAATATTCTCTTTTGATATTTTTCCTTTCTGGAAAAAGTTGGATCTGTAACTTTGTGGCTACCAAACACTTTATTACTTCAATCTTAATGAGTTTGATGTAATTAAATCCAAAATCGACTTCTAATTTGGCGCCATTAAATGACAAAATGGCCGCACATCGAGGACCTACACTGTAATTACAAGTGCCTAATAAATTTTGTTTAATAATAAAAGCTAGAAGGAATTAAATTGAAAAAAGATGATTAGAAATGTATCAAAGAGTATGAAAAATGCAAAATTAGAAAAAATTTGCCTTTTTTTATTTGCCCTAGGGAATTTTTTATTCAGAAATTTTTAATTATTAAGTTTTCGTTTGGAACTTTGATAAAAACTCGACAGGTGCGCTGACAGTTGAGCTGTCAAGTGATCATATGTTTTCATCGCGTCGGTTGTTGTTGCATTGCAATAAAAGTAAATAAAAAACATTCAGAATTGTTTTTTAAATACCAGCGGATGCTAATTTGGGAATAATATAGTGAAAATCCCTCAAAAGAGGATATAATATTTTTAAATAAGTTTGTGATAACCTGCGCTTCCTCTGTGGAATTTCGTCTTCATTTTTGACGTAAGCAAATACAAAACATGAGTCATTTTTCACGTTTCGGATAATTTGTTTATAATTAAGTATCCGAATATCTTTTATATAAATATTTCTAAGGGTTTCATTAATCGATAAGGTAGTTGCGCAACTTATTCTCGAAAAAGATGCAGTCCATGTCCGTCCTGTCAAAAGATTTTGAGGCTATGTTTGTCAAATGTCAAATTACAGTTAGTTTTAGCTGGTTTTAGTCACATGAATTCGAATTTCGAGCAGATTTTTTACGCAAGGCTTGTGATTTTTACTTCTCTTATGATTCGATTAATTTTCTATTAGTCAAGAGGAACAGAACGTGATTTTTTCTATGTATTGAAAAATGTCAAGGATTTGTGGGGGCGTGAGTGTAAATATTTGGGAAATCGATATATAATTTATTTCTTTAATTAAGACGTTAACGTGGTTTTCTTACAGAAGTAGGAAAAATACATTCAGAGGAGGCTTAGGAGAAAAAATGGCGTTGAATACAGGTTAGTGTTATTTTCTTTGTTGAATTAATGCATTTCTCATAATTTTAAATATCACTTACTGTCATATGACAGGGTGTCCAGCGACCTTGAAAACCTGGAAATCTCCTTGAATTTTTCACGAGAACCTTGAATCAAATTTTTTTCTTTTAAAACAGTTATTTTATTGAAATGCGAAAAGCAATTTAAATCTTTTAGCCTATTATAAAAGAAACATCTAGTTTAGAAGAAATCCTGCTACTGAAAAGCTTTTTATTGATGAAGATATAATTTATCTTTTACTCATTACTCACTATTGAAAATTCAGAATTCTAAAATATTAACCATTAATATTTGGAATCGTTTGAAATGTTTTGAAATCTTCGAAATCTGGTGTACTGTAACCTTTTTGAAGTCTTCGAAATTCTTGTATTCTTTTGAAATCATTATGAAATTATTATGAAATCTTTTAATTATTTTTATTGCAATTTGTTGTAGACTTTACCAATTATTTTATAGATTGCAATAAACAGATTTTAATATTGTGAATAGTTCTATAAGTTTTTTATTTTGTCTCCGCTAATATAGAATGTTAAAGTATACCTTTTTTTTGTGATTTTCAGCTTACAAATTATAAAAATTATTAGTTGAAAATCTCAATGTTAATTCAGTTTCAGAATTAGAATGAACCATCGCAATATAACGGATTTTTCAAGGGTTTCCACCACTCGGTTTTTGAGTGTACACCAGATTACAAATCTTTACTAAAAATTTCAAAAAGTTTCAAAATATTTCAAAGATTTTAAAATATGTAAAAGGATTTTGAACATTTTACAAAGATTTCACGGATTTCAAAGATTCAAAAAAGGCGTGTACACCAGATTTCAAATATTTCATAAAGCTTTTAAAACTTTGAAAAGGTTTAAAGGATTTCAAAAATTTGAAAAAGGGTACAGTACACCAGATTTGAAAAGATTTTACTAAGGTTTCAAATAATTCAATGATTTCAAAGAATAAAAAACATTTCACAAACAAAGAATTAAGAAAAATTTCACAAATATTTCAAAAGATTTCACAAAAATTTCGAACATTTCATGAAGATTGTAAGGATTTCTAAGATTTGAAAAAGGCGTGTACACCAGATTTGGAACATTTCAAATGGTTTTAAAACTTTCAAAAGATTTCAAAGATTTGAAAAAGGTTATAGTAAAAATGCAAACAAAATATTTGATAAAGATTTCAAAAATATTTCAAAGATTTCATGAAAATTTCATAATGATTTCAAAAGAATACAAGAATTTCCAAGATTTCAAAAAGGGTGCAGTACACCAGATATCGAAGATTTCAAAACATATAAAAGATTTTAAACGATTCCAAATATTAATGGTTAATATTTTAGAATTCTGAATTTTCAATAGTGAATCTTACAATTTCGATTATTTCATATCGTAAGTCTTAATTTTGCAATTAATGTATAAATGGTTGCATTTTGGAAAGTATAAGGTACAATCAGTTGACAATTTTGACTATAACTTAAAATATGTATACAATTCAAAAATAAAAGACTTCGAAACTTTGAATTCAAATTGTTCAATTTAGAAAGTTTAACATTTTTTAATTTTTGCAGTTTCATGTAAAATCGTTTACTTTCGAATTTTTTAATTTAAAAATGTTAGTTTTTAATTATTTTAAGTTTTGTTTTAAATAGAAAATTTTTCAATTTTCAGGTTTCAAA
The DNA here is from genome assembly GCA_011634705.1 of Andricus grossulariae. Classification (NCBI taxonomy): domain Eukaryota; kingdom Metazoa; phylum Arthropoda; class Insecta; order Hymenoptera; family Cynipidae; genus Andricus; species Andricus grossulariae. Next base: position 7,051 of record JAABKJ010005767.1, on the reverse strand, counting down.
TTGAACAATATTCAAGGCTTCTGATTTTATATATTTTTTCAGCTTTGAAAGCTTGAATGTTTTAATTTAAATTACCAGGAAAAGAGAGTTGCAAACTGAGAAATGACCGGAAATCTTTTTTTTTTAATTTTTAATTTGATCAGCCGCTTGTTTTATGAAAAAAGAATCTCATTAATGCTACAGTTATGAAAGTAACGACACTCGTCCAATTCAAATGCGTATCCAGAAAATTTTTCGGAGGGGGCGATTGTGAATTTTCTTCAACTAATGTTTGTGAAATGGGGTGAGGAAGGGGCTCCCCCAATCATTTAAATGGTATATTGTGTATCGAGGGCGTAAAGAAGGCAAAATAGCTTTACGCCCTTGATACACACCATACTTTTTGTCCCCCTCCTTGAAAACAAGCATGTGAAGCAGATAGAGGATGTTTGGTGTACTTGACAACTTTAGATTATAGGTGAAAGGAAGAAATAGCGTACTTTGCAGAAGGGAGACTGTCGGGTCTAGCAATAAAATTTTTTCAAAGATAAAGATCAATTCCTCCATATTCTCACTTGCGGGGTGCAGTGTATATGTAGTGGGCGTAAAGTTTTATGTAGCGGGCGTAAAGTTTCATGCTGGCCCGGTGGCGGAGTGCGCATGTGCGAACGTCACTGGGCTGGAAGCGGCCATGTTACGCCTGCTTCACGTGCATGCAATTGCGCGTTTTCAAGGGGGGTCGGACAAAAAGAACTTTTAAAATTGAATATAATCAGACTATAAATTCCATTTTATTTATATTTTTCAATTATAGTGTTCAAATTCATAAAAAAATCTGAAAGCACGCGTATCCTTGGTTGAAATTTGAACAACTGTATTCAACATTTATTTTTTTGATTAAAGATTCATAATATTAATTGAAAATTTAACGATTTGGTTGAAAATATACTTTTTTGTTGAAAACTCATATTTTCCAGTTGAAAGTTCAACTGTTTTGTATGGAAAGTTCGTCTTTTTGTCTTGAAAATTCAACAGTTTGGTAGAAAAATTAACTGTTTTGTAGAAGATTCATTTTTTTAACTGAAAATTAATTTTTTAATTAAAATGTAACTATTCCATTCTTGTTTTAAATTAATCTTTTTAGTTTAAAAATTCAACTATTTGGTTGAAAATTTTTGTTATTTGTTAAAAACTCGTCTTTTTTAGTAGAAAATTAATCTTCTTGCTTTAAAATTCAACTATTTGGTTAAAAATGTATGTATTTCGCTAAAAATTCGTTTTTTGTGTGTGAAATAATCTTGGTTGAAAATGCAACGATTTGGTTAAAAATGTATGTATTTTGTTGAAAATTCGTCTTTTTACATCCTCATCCTATAATGAGAAGGTATTAGAATTGAGTTAAATTTGCCCCCCCCCCCCGTTTTTGTCAAATGTCCACGTTTTGAGACCCCCTAACCCCCAAAAAAAAACAGGTTTTTATCAAATGTCTGTCTGTTTGTCTATCAGTCTCTAGATTTTTAGTTTCTTAGAACGATAACTTTCAAAAGAATTAACGTATTGAATTGGGCTTTGGTATGCTCTTTAAGTGTCCTAAAATGAAGGTCAGGTTCGTTAGCCAGCTAGTTTGGATAAAAATTCAAAAAGTGGGCACATTTTGACAATGTTCGAGAACACTTTTTTTAATGTTTTAAAATACTATAACGGATATCAGTAGAACTCAAAAAAGGGGAACTAAATGTTCTCATTACTTTTTTTTATAGAATAAAAATTACCGGAGTTATAGCTTTTTCAAAATTCCAAAAAACAAACGAAAATGAACATTTTAAGCCAAAAAACGCACGATATGAGAAAAAGTCAAGAGGAGAAAAGCGGTTCTTTTTGAAAACCCTACATTATTGTTATAACAACTTTTTGAATTTTATGAAAAATCAACATTTCAAATTTTGATCGCACAAAAAAATAATGAAAAATAAAAATTCCATTTTGCGGTAAAACTGCAAGATATGAAAAAAGATTGAGAAACAAAAATTGTGCATATAAAAAAGATCTACAAATTTGTTATTGATCACTTTATGACAGGATGGGTAGTTTTTGTTTTATTCGTAAAAAATAGCAATAAAAATAGAAAAATTAAATATCTGGAAAAACGGCGTAAGGTACGTAAAAAGATGAATGCACAAAAAATGTACATTCAAAAAAGATCTACAAATTTGTTAGCAATCACTTTTTGATAGCATGCGTAGTTTTTGTTTTAATCCTAGAAAATCAGTTTTAAAAAATGAAAGAATTAAATTTTTGGACTTACGTTATTTTTGGATGACCCTTAAATACATTCAACAAAAAAATTTAGTCGGTAAAATTTACGTTAGATAGAGGAGGGGGGGGGTAAAACTTATTTACCCTAACAAATTGTGGTACGTGGTTTAAAATTTCAGAAAAAAAACTAAAAATATGATCTGATAATTAGGGGGCTCAAATTTGTCCAGGGAATTAAGAGGTCTTAATTGCTTTATGTACCTGATGTACAAAATTTTTAATTTGTTTTCTTAAATTTCTTAAATTCTTAATTTTGTTTTAAATTTCTGGGGGGGGGGGCAATCGCCCTCTCTGGATCCGTGCTTGGTTAAATCAGTTTCTTTAAAAGTAATTTTTAATAAAAATAATAATATTACAAATGCAAAAAGATGTTTAAAAACTGCATTAAACTTATAGCTATTTTGAACTACATATTATCAAATTGTATTTATTTGCCTACTTAAAAGCTGAAAAAATGCATAAAATTCTAAAATATTTGGAATAGATATTCATTTAAAATCTTTTTAAATATACTAGGATCTATTAAATTTCACCACTTCCAATTTATGCTCTTTAAATGGTTCTTATTTATTTATTTTTTATCTTGAACTATACAATGAGGAAAATAAATTTGAAATATTTTCCAGATATATCCACGGCACTCCACTTGCTGGAGCACGTGGAGGAACGAATGGAGGACTGCGATGATCCGAAGCTCCAGATGCACACAAACCAAGATATTCGTGCTTTGATTGCTCTTCTCGAAGATCCAGTCTTTCGCAGTATTGTCACTCTCCAAGATTCTCTCGCTGAGTTAAATACTCAACTCGGACAACATCCCTCCATTCTACCAGGGGATTTCGATATTCGTCTCAGTGGACAACTTGAGTTTTCTGTACCAAACACGCCACTGCAACCCGTTGGGCAGAATATTTTTCAGGAACTCTATCAGGATAGCAGTGAATTTGATGACCAGAGAGTTCCCGTCGCTCCGCTCGTGCACAGCAGCAGTGAAGATACTAGTGCACAGGTAATATTGGAAAAAATTATATGCTGAAATTTGAAGATTTATCATACTTTATTATCATTTATTAGCCTTCTATAAGATTTATTATAATTCAACTTCAAAAGATTCCGCTGTAAAAACCGTCTCAATTTATTTATCTGCTTAGCCCTAGGAATTTTTCTTAAATAAATACAAATAAAATTATAATTTAAAAAGTGTTCAGTTTTACGAAGATTGGAATCGTTCAATTTTAAATCTTTCAAATTTAAAATGGTGTAATTTTGAACGTTTTTCTAGATAAGTGAAATTTTGAAGGTTCACAACTGAACGTTCTTTAATTTTTAACAGTGAAAATAACAAGATGGATTTATTTTTTGACTTGAAATCTTATCAAATATGTTCAGCCACTTTAAATGTCACTGACTATTAGGTACATGTAATTATACTTTTTATTTTTTTTAACTGCTCAATGATTCCAATTTTATTTTTTTAGATTTTTCGAGTATGATATGTTCAAATTATACCATTTTAAATGTTAAAAATTTCTCAATATTTAATACTCAGCTTTAAAAAGGCTTTAGTTCCAATGCCTCTTTACAGTTATTCAGTTTTGCTTCCTCAGAGTGGGAAATTTGTAATGATCCATTTTAAAATCTATTTTTTTTTTACATATTTCGATATTGGGGTTAGTGCATAGATTACGTCAAGTTTTTTGGGTGGGCGGATAGGTCAACGGATTTTCTATGCTTGAAAATTCAAAATTTTGGATGCATTTTTTTTCTATATTGAGTGAAAAATCTTTCTTGGTTGAAAATTCAATTCTTTTTGAAAATTCGTCTTTTTGATTTAAATATTCATCTCTTTTGGTAGAAATTTTTTTTTTCTGAAAAATGCAACTGTTTAGTTAAAAATGAATCTGTTTTGGTAGAAGATCCAACTATTTTGTTGAAAATTCATTTTTTTTGTTCAATTGAACTGTTTTTGATTTAAAATGAAAGTCTTTCCTTGGTTAAAATTTAAAATCTCAACTATTACATTGTTTATTGTGAATTTATCTTTTTTTCGTTGAAACTTCTGAACTGTTTGGTTGAAAGATGAACTATTTTGTTAATTCATAAGAAACAGTAAGATTTTACCAAATCCCATCCACTTAAATCGGCTGACATTATTTTTTTGATAACCCTTAAATAAATTCACGAACAAATTTAGTCGGCAAAAATTACGTAAGACAGGAGGGTTGGGGGTTCAAAAGATACAAACCCTAACAAAGAAGCGTAACGTGGTTCAAAATTTCAGAAAAAAAGTTTATGTGATTTATGCACGGCCCCTAATTTGACCCCAGGATCTCGAAAATGCAATTTCGAAAAAAAGTCCGTGTGTGTATAACTTATTTTCTGTTTACCTTATATTGAAAAGTAATAGAGCTATATAATAAAATTTGGACGAATTTTAGGTCTAATCGATGTCTAGGTCTGAGAAGATTTTGAGTTGATCGGCCAATTAGAAGAGGGTTTTTTTTTGGCATTTAGACTTTTAAAAAATTTACCATGTTCATATTTGAAAAACTGTTGTGATTTACGTAATACAAAAATAATATTTATGGTGTATTTTGTCGCGTCTTTTGAGACGCAGTCATCTACCTATTGTTGAATCTTTTGTGGCCTACTATTACTGATTTATGAAGTTTAAAAAAAGGCTTATTCTGTTTATATGAGAAAAACTTGGTTGATTATTCCATGACCTCCCAATATAATTTTTTAATTTTTAACGAATTTTTCATGAACTTCCGTGATCTACCAGTAACATTTTTTAAGTATTCTAAAAAATGGTTTGGTTTGTTTATATGAGGGAAATTGTTTTGATATTAGAAATACAACAGTACTGTATATGATGCATTTTTTCGTGCCTTAGACATGCATCGATTGAACTGTGAACGAACCATTATTTATTGATGGAATCCAACTTTCTGGAAATAACATTTTTAGTTTATCTAAAATCAATACAACAAAATTACATTTTATACCAGTTTGAAATAAGCCAGATACTTTTTAATTGTTCAATCTAGAACGTTTCTACAGATTTTAATGCTTATTGCCAGAATTGGTCAATTTTAATGTCATTACATGTAAAACTGTTCAATTTTGCATCTTTCCAATTTCAAATTGAAGAATATTGAAGGTCTCTTACCTGGTATTTTACTATTTGAAATGTTTTATTTTAAGATAATGCCTAATTTTGAGGCTTCCATTTTATACCTATGGGATATTCCATTTCATATGAACACACGGCCCAATTTTTTTTTCTTCTAATTGTCATGCATATCGCCCCTAAATTTGTTCGAAATAATAATTTTCTATAAGAAATAAAGGACATTTTTCTACATTTTATTCAGAATTGTCAATATTAGGTGAATTGTAATTGTTTTTTTGTTTTATAGGGTCCCAAAAAAGCCCATAAATACAAAATTAAATGTTGCTAGTTTATAATATAATAAGCATTACTTTCTATTGATAATTATATGTTTAAATAAATTGTTAAAACAATTTATTATTGTTTATAGCAATTTTCACATAGAATAGTTTTTTTCCGAATTTTTCAACTTGTTTTTAACTTTTCAGTTAGAGCAAGGCAATAATCAATTGAATTCAACAGAAATAATTGTTTAAACAAATTATTATTATTTATAGCTACCTTTTCCTATGGTAATGCTAGATGGGTCAGTATACGTTAGAAATATAGGGATCTGCAAGTGGTCGTTTGATTTTAATGAAACTTGGCCAAATTATAGTGTTATATAAGAGATATTTCGTGCCTCAAGGATATTAAAAATTTTCAAAATTATGTGAGTTACGCCATGTTGAATTTTGACATCACATTTTTTTGAAGTATCGATATTTCTAAAACCGTAAAACGAATTTTAATGAAGCTTTAAGATGTTATAGAAAAAAGTATAGGAATTAATATATAATACAAACACTTTTTTTTGAAAATTTTTACCAAAAAAGTATAAAAAACTTTTACCTTTTATTTAAAACAAAATTGATGTTGACTCTTCTAGAATCAATGATCTTCTAAAAAGGTTTTTAACAACGAACACGCGTACACTAGCGAGGGTATATCTGAACTTTTTTCCAGACATTTTAAGTCCGTTTATAAAGAACTGATCTCTAGCGATGTCCATTTTAAGCAAACTGATGTTATAGACTTCTCCAATTTAAAAATAAGTAGGAATTAAATTTTGTGTAAGCTTTTGAAATTAGATCAGAATAAAGGGGCAGGACCTGATGGTATACCCCCCTCTCTTCTGAAGTCGTGTCGCTCCGCGTTTATTACTCCATTATACCTAATTTTCAACTTGTCAGTTTTGAAGGGTTATTTCCGTTAAGAGTGGAAGAAGGGTATAGTTGTTCCCATATTCAAATCAGGTAACTAAGGATGTTAAAAACTATAGACCGATAACTATACTCAATTCCATGGCTAAAGTTTTTGAGAGTATTATTTTTTACCATCTTTACCTTGCTTCCAGTAATACCATTATGGAGGAGCAGCACGGCTTCATGAGAAAGAAATCTACGGTAACTAATCTTTGTATTCACACACATTATTTATCACAGAAGCTTGAATTGGGCTCTCAAGTTGACGCAGTATATACTGATTTTTCTGAAGCGTTCGACACAGTTGACCACGGCATTCCAGTGGCTAAGCTCGGAGCTCTTGGGATTACTTCTAACTTACTCTCATGGCTTACTAGTTATTTGGATGGTAGATTCC
>JAABKJ010005766.1:0-22680 GCA_011634705.1 Andricus grossulariae | reverse complement strand
TTTCGTAGTGCGAGAGATAGAGGCAGAAGTGTGATGCAAAAAAGCAAAGGGCTCATGGTATCGCCCTGAAAGACACCCCTCTGAAAGGTGAAGTTGTTCAGTGTCACATAATAATTTCCAGATGAGATATTGAATCTGGCTTTCCAATAAGGCATAAATCTCTCTATGCATCTCACTGTGTGTGGATGAACCTTTAAGCTTTCCAACAGGAAGATAATACGTCCATAAGAGGTTGAATCGAAAGCTTTTTGTTGTTCATGTATCTCTCCACACGGGCTCAATTCTTCGAACGTTTCTGTCGTTTAGGACAGCTGTAAAGATCTCATACAGCGTGTTAAAACAAGTTCTGGGCCTGTAATTCTCTGGTTTGGTTAAGTCGCCTTTTTTTCTGTTGGATTATAGTGCATCTTAACGAAAACCACTGGGAACTGGGCGTCTCCAACTTTAAATATTAGGTGAATATGCGTGCCAGATGTTGGTATGTAGAAGTAAACTTTTCGGACATTCCTTCTTAGATGTTATGAGTTTGTCGCAAAATTCCTTGGAGTGGGTGATATTATTAGTGTCTTCTTTCAACTCCACCCGAATGTTGTCAAAAATCTGCTGCTTGATTGTCAGCAGCTTTAATTTGTTTAGTGTGTAATTTTAGATCCGAGGGTAGATTCGCATTTCTTCAGAGTACTTTCAGACCCTATCCGTAAACGGTCTACCAGATGTTATGTAGTTAATCACACACTGAAGACAATACGCTTTCTGTCTTGCCGATGCAATTTTCTTGTTCAGTTAATGTAACCGTCTTTTTGTCCTTAGACCCATAGTCGGGTTTAGCCTTTGACTTGAATTAGCCAAAGCGCCCGCAGCACCATAAACTGAACAATGGATGGTTCAGGGGCCAGAATCTTTCACGGTTGGTCCAAATGCTGGCATCATAGCAGTCTAGCAAATCATTCTTGAGTCGTTTCATCAAATCAATGTGGGCGTTTCGTCGGTTCTTCGCCATGATTCCATTTAAATTATTTTCAGCACCTCGAATTTATATCGCCAACTTGACAACTAATTTTTTTTTATTGCTGATAATTCTAATTACACAGGCGAGAAGAATTCGGAAAACACATTGTACAATGGGTTGAATGTGTTTACGGCCCTGCCTCCCGTCGGATGGAGATTTCAATTTTTTTTCGCCTGGATCGCGAATCTAATTTTAATGGCTAAACCCATCGATTGCGGTGGCTCACTCGCGTTACAAGGTCAAAAGTTAGAATTTCGGTGCCAGGGATAGGACGTGGTTGCGTCTGGACGAACTAAGTTTACCAGTCAACATTTTTATTCGATTCTTGATCCCGACGTTCGGACGGACAAAAGCCGAGTAGTTCTGGCCCGTGCCAGGTAAGGATTTTTTCGGAGTTGCTGAATTTGGATTAGGAAGGTAGGAATAGACCATGAGAGCCAAAGCAGCGTTTGCAAATTCGACTAGCCAGGTAGCTTGATTTCCAAGTGTGCGAGAGTTGCATTGCCAAATGCTTCCGTTTGAAATTTCGCACGTTTGAGACAGGAACCGAGACCTTACAGAAGTGAGGTAAATTCAAGTCATTCTTTATATTTATGAAAGAAATTTTAATTTCAATTTTCATCGAAATTGTTGCAGATTTGAATTTTCAATTTAAATATAAGTATGTATTATTCCAACCCTTTAATAAAAAAGAATAAACAAGCATTTTGGTGATACAGGTTTTTGCTAAGCGAGCACGTTGTGTTGTTTGGGTATTTTCCTCGTGCTCTTACTGTTCGGCTGCGGTGGGAAGTATGTAAAGGCGAAATCGAGACGGACTTATGGAAGTGTGGCGTGGAAAGAGAGAGAGAGAGAGGAGGGGGAGGGAGAGAGAGAGAATTAATTTTCCTTTCCCTTAATTCTATTTTTTTTAATCTTTCGATCTTATATTCTAGGTACAGTGTTTCATTTTCTCTTTCACCTAGGCCCAGGTGCACACTAATCATTCCGTAAATTTATACGATTCCCTTCCGCAATCCACCCTGATGTTATTGAGCGGTTCGGGGAAAAGGAAACAAAATTTAAATACCTGTGTAAAAATAAAAAACTTGTTTTCATCAGAGAATAATTTTAATCCTTGATTAAAATCATTCTCTCATGTCAATAATCTCCTCATTCGCAAGTTGGCTTGCTGTCAGTCCTTGGGAGCTTGGAATGCTGCGTAAGCATGCTGACAGTAAGCTCTCAGGTTGCGAGCGAGCAGAGAGTCACGGGTTTCAAATGTAAGAATTTCTTTCTTTTTTAATTTGCCTTATCATAATTATATTAATGATGACAGATAATAAAGAAAAAATTATTTCATGAAATCATAATTTAGTTAACTCTCGTGGGCACGCGTTATAAGCGACCTTAGCTATTTTTCTTTCTTTATTCATAATGTGTCTTCTGAGGGTTTTCATGACTTTCATTTCTTCCAATCGGTCCGTCTACATATTTTATACAATCTTATCCTTACTATTTACAGTTATTTACACCTGTTTACAGAAAATCTTATCTCTAGATCCTTATTTATATTTTTTGACGATAGCGCAATTTGTGACGTGTTAGCGAACGAGTGAGCGAGTGATCGAAAGTGAGAGTGCAAGCGAAAGAGAGAGAGAGAGTTCTTACCTCGTTTCCCAATCTAAACCTTGCTATTTTGGTCGATCTCTTCTCTCCCCATCTCTTTTCTTAATACTTTGGTACTCCTTCCTTTTTTGTCTTCTTATACCATTTATTATATTTTGATTCCTCAATCATCCCCCATCTTTCTAATAATTGTTTTTCACTCTTCCTTTTTTTCCACTTCTTCATAGTTTACTCCAGCCTTGTCTTCTATATCTCTAGCCTTAAAGAACACCCTCATTTCTTCTTCCCATCTCGTCAACTCCATCACCCACCCTCTCTTTTCTTCTACCTCCACCAAACACTTTCTCGCTAACTCCCCTCCCTTTCCCTCCAACAGCTTCGTCTAAAAATTCCATGCCCTCTTTCCCGCTCTAGTACTTAATGTATCCCTTTGCGCTTAACTTTTTCAGGTTTTAAGCTAAAATTCTCTGTTTCCATTTTATGTTAAAAATATGGATCCAATATATTCAAATACGCGTAAGAAGAAGATATCACTCATGTTACGCTCATTTGTTTATTATAATTTGAAAAACAGTTCCATCTCAGTGCTACTGCTAGGCACAATTTATAATGAGTTTTAGCCTCGGAGAATACCATTGTCAGTGGAATAAATTTATTTTGACTAAATGACAGATGCATGCATGTGTATAAATAATAAAGGGATTATTTTTAACGTGAGTAAAACCAGGTACAATAGATTAAATGTGTAAATAATTTTTATTTTTCAATTTCGAAGTAGCATATCATAGATACATAACCCTGGCGTAGGCCACGTTGCCTATTTACAAGTTCTTAAGCAAGTCTTCTTATTGTTTCAATAAAGTTAAGAATGTCGCATTATCACGTTCTTACTAACTCGTCATGTTACGGAAGTGCTATCAATTAAGGCCATCAATACAGTGAGCAATATCATTCTCCAAGTATTCTTTCTTGTGAATCATCGTTCGTTCGCGTGTTTCTTTTTGAAAAAAAAGTCTTGATTGAAAAAAGATTGTCCTAAGGGTCAGCTTACAAAATGGTGAAAAAAGTAACATTCGTTTTCTTAATAGGCAAGTAATCGTATATAAAAAATACTTGCTTCAATTAGATTTTATTCAAAAATTAATGTTTGTGAACGTTGTAGTCGTAAAGAACTATTTTTATGGTACAGAATCACCATTAGTGAATCAGACTTTATGAAAAACTAAATGAACGGAATAGAATATAAGCTTTATATCACATTCAGTGATAAAAATCTAATTTATTAACTTTGATAATGCGCAAATGGGTCCATCAGCTTGTACTTCCACAATCGAAATTCCCAGATTTTTTTGCATCAGAATTTTGGGCTTTTTTGGGCTATTTTTGGCTGCACATGCCATGTAAAAACTCAAACTCGGGAAAAACAAAGTGCACCAGAATTCTCCACTCTGGGCTCTCAAATGTGACAAAAAACTTTTCCACAAACCACCTTCTTCCCAAAAATTCAATCTGTAAACAATAAAGTGGATCAGAAATTTAGGCTTATATTGGACTCTCGAATGCATCAAAAAAATGCAAAACCCACCCCTATATATAAAAAATAACCCCCTTCGTAAAAACTCAAAACTGGAAAAAACTAAGTAGAAAGTAATATTGCCCAAAAATTACAAACCCTAGTCACCCTTTAAAATTCTGAAGAAAAAAAATTATTTTTTGGCAGTCATACTCACAGTCTACAGAGGGGTTGTTTTTTGGCGTTAAGGGTTAGAGCCCAAAAATCGAAGTTGATATTTTTCAGGAGCCCAAAAATCAGAGACTCTGTTGACACTGTAAAATTCTCATCAAGATTATTTTTTGAGAAAGTCATATCAGCACGGTGTCAAGGAATTGATTTTTAACGTTAAGGGTCGGACCACAAGAACCGAAGTTGGTATTTTTGAGGAGCTTCAAAATCAGAGACTCCACTGATATTTGATAATTTACAAAAAGATTATATTTTGGCAAAGTTATGTCCGCATTGTATCAAGGAGTTGTTTTTTGATGTTATGGGGTGATTTTTGGAAAAAATGGTTAAGCATTCGAGAGCCGAAAAAAGCCCAATACTACTTTCTACTTTGTTTTTCCCAGGTTTGAGTTTTTACGAAGGGGGTGGTTTTTCTTGAACACAGGGGTGCTTTTTGGATTTTTTTCTGTGAATTCGAGAGCCCAAGATAAGCTCAAAATTCTGATTCACTTTGTTTTTTGCAGCTTTGATTCTTGACAAGGGGGTAGTTTTTTGCACACAGTATGTGGTTTTTAAAAATTTTCTTCTGATGGATTTGAGAACCCAAAATTTGTTTTTCCCGAGTTTTTGTTTTTACAAGGGGGGGGGGTAGTTTAATTGTTAGTATGGGTGGTTTTTGTAAATCGGTTGTTTGTGTATTCGATAGCCTACAAAAAGACCAAAATTCTGTCATGCTTGATTTCTTATATTTTTGAATTTTTGTATAGTGGAGGAGCTGGCTCCTCCAACAAATTTTCAACACTAAAACAAAAAAATTTTCTACCAGTTTAATTGAAACAGACAATACAGATTTGTAAAAACATTAAAAGAGAGATTATATTTATACTGAATTTTCTACCAAAGGAGTTAAATTAAAAAAAATTAATAATTAAAAAAAAAAAAGAATTTTCTACCAGATAAATTGAATAAGAAAGGCAAATTTTCAACCAAATATTTGAATTCATAGCCGATCAGATGAATTTTTAAAAAAGGAGATTAATTTTTTCTCAAAAACGCGAACTTTTAACAAAATAAATTAATTTTCCACAAAACAGTTAAATTTTCCACCCGACTCTATAAATTTTCATTAAAAAGTTAATACCAAGTAGTTAATTTTGTTAAGCAAATAATTTAATTTTTAACAAAAGAGGTGAAGTTTGTACCAAAATTATTAAATTTACAATTGAAAGAGACAAGTTTTCAAGAGAAAATGGATTAGCTACATTTTCAGTTTAAAAAATTACTTTTAAACAAAAAAAAAAATTTTTTTACCAGTTAAATTTAATAATAACCGACGAATTTTTAACAAAATGATTAAATCCACAGCCAATAAGATGAATTTTCCAAAAAGAACAATTTTTATCCAAAAATGCGAATTTTAAACGAAAAAGCTGAATTTTCCAGAAAACAGTTGAATTTTTAAACCGACACGATGAATTTTTAACAGAAAAAGTTAATTTTGTACCAAGTGGAGAAAACAATTTCAGCATTAGAGAGCCGAAAAAAGCGCAATACTACTTTCTACATTGTTTTTTTCCAGGTTTGAGTTTTTACGAAGGGGGTGGTTTTTTTTGTACACATAGGTGGTTTTTGGATTTTTTTCGTGCATTCGAGTTCCCAAAATAAGCCCAAAATTCTGATCCACGTTGTTTTCTGCAGATCTGATTTTTGGCAAGGGGGTATTTTTTTGCACACAGTTTGTGGTTTTTGGAAATTTTTTCTGATGCATTTGAGTGTGTTCGAAAGCCTAAAAAAATCCGAAAATTCTACCATATTTTATTTTTTTAACTTTTTGTATAGTGAAGGAGCTGGCTGGAGTCAAGTCAGCACCTCCACTCGAAATTTGAATTTTCAAGAAAATTATTGGAGCCCAAAAATCGGCAATACAGCTGAAAAATAGCCTAAAAATCCCAACATTCTGATACAAAGAAATCTGGGAATTTCAATAGTGGAGGTGCTACTAGCTTGATGGATCTTTTGTGTAAATGGTATTCTGCTATAACGTCAAAATGTAGTATGTAATAGGGACTGCTAACCGCCAGAGTCTCAAATCAATTAGTTTTCAATTTGAAAATGAATAAACTTGCATTATATAAAAAATGCAGCCAAAAGTCATTTATTCGATATTATTGGTTCATATCAGATAAATATTTCCTTGCAATGAATGTGAAAATTATTAAGTCAAATGAATGATTTCTTGGAACCTATCCTATCTTTACACTTATTTTTCACACCCTAAGAAATATTTTCTCAGTTGAATGAAATAGATTTTTTGAAGTGATAAATGCAGACTTGAATTATGTAATTTATCCCTGTGTGAAGAAAAATAATTGCAGTTTTAGGGAAATATTTTCTTGATTGGAAATCCCACTTGATTTAATGAACTACCTACTTTTGAAATATAAATCTTTTAATTCTTTCTACCAAGAAAAGAATTCATTCACTTAATTAATATTTCCTCGACTGAAATAATTATTAATTTATTTCAATAAATATACATTTTTCGTTCGGATAAAATTATTTCTTTGTAATGAAGAAATATTTTTTTCTTATAAGGGGAACCTACACGCTACGGAATTTTGTATAGATTCGTACTCCTTCCAATATAGGTAATAACCCGGATAGCACAACAGTTTTGTTTAACATTCCTGGAACATTCCGACAGTGAAAAAAAACTTATGTGAATCAAAGGAAATTTTTTTGATTCAAAGAAATGGTAGAGTAGAATCTGACTGAAGAAATATTTCTTCAGATAAATGAAATGTTTTGTTTGAATCTCAGGAATGCAATACTTAAGGCATAGTCAAATATTCACTTGACACTGTGAAATATTCGTTGAGCGAAAGAGACTATATGTATGATAAATATGTATTTGATGTGATAAGTGAGTTCCGTAATGTAAAGAAGTATGGTGTAAGTTCAGGAAGATAATTATTACATACAAATAAATATAACTTGGACTGACTAAAAGCTTTTTTTTAACCAAATATATGATTCTTTGATTTAAAGAAGCGTATTTTTTGGTAAATTGAAAACTTTCGTGCTGCATGACGCGTATACCAGAAGATCCAGAATAATAAGGAAACAAATTTTGTATGATGATAATTCCTAATGTTTGATAATTTTCATGCTTAAATTTTAGAATATAATTAGTTCCAACTATTTTATTTTTAAATTAAAGATTTTCTAATTTCTGAAAAAAGATCTTTGTCCTTCGCTCCGGTGGAAATGGAACCCCACGTCTTCCGATTGCCGGTCGGGTGCTTTAACCACTATCGAAGGCAGATACTTTTTTCAGATATACGCTTTTCATAGCAAGGAGTTATGTTTTGAAGGTAAGTTAAATTAGAAGGAATCTATATTATCATCGGAGCTGGTAACGATCGATCATCTGTAGATAACTTTCACGAACTGTGAAACTGGAAATCAACAATATCGGTCTAAGGTAACTCCTTAAATAATAGAAATTCTTAACGTCATTTCAGACTAGATGGAGTTTGAAAATTTATGAAGTAAGAACATCCGTTTAGTCTGAAATGACGTTAAGAATTTCTGTCATTTTAGGAGTTACCTTAGGTCGGTATTGTTGATTTCCAGTTTCACAGTTCGTAAAAGTTATCTACATATGATCGATTGTTACCAACTCCTATGTTAATACAGATTCCTTTTAATTTAACTTGTATTCAAAACATAACTCCTTGCTATAAAAAGTGTACATCTGAAAAAAGTATCTGCCTTAGATCTCTCTAGCAGCTTAGTGGTTAAAGCACATGATGGGCAATCGGAAGACGTGGAGTTTGATTTCCAGTTTTACAGTTTGTGAAAGTTATCTATATATGATCGATCGTTACCAACTCCGAAGATGATACAGATTCCTTCTAATTCTTTTATTTTATTTTTGTTAATTTCTTATGTTAAATTTTTGCCATTTACTGGTCAAATGATTTTCTGGAGAAACGAGAAAAAATCTGTCACGGCCCGATTTTGAACCGGGAACACCACTATTCGCAAGTGCAGCGTTAACCAACTACGCCACCGAGGCCACTGCAGGAAGTTCCTCGTCTCCCCTATATCCACAGGATGATGCGGGTCTGCATCTTAGTAACCTTTGAATTTCTAATGATTAATTCTAATATAAATAAAATCAACAAATTGTTTGACCAGTAATCGGCAAAAATTTAACACTTCGCAAATTAATTAACTAATTACCCTGGTCGACACAATGACATCAATACTTTATTTTATTTCTGTACTAAATAGTATAGTACATGTTGGAAATACATCTGATGAGTATTTTGTAGTTTTTTACCGGAATTACAGTGGATACAGTAATCTGTTTAATTCAGATGCTAGTCAGGAAAGGGGTCATCCATAAACTAGGTTATCAATTTTTGGATATTTCTGAGAAACTCCATTCCTCCTCGTTGACTACTGCAGGTGAATAGAACTTTCCCCCTCAAAGGAGACTTTAAAAAGATAGTTAAATTTTCCACAAAATAACTAAATTTTTAAGAAAATAGTTAAATTTGTAACCAAGTATAATTTAAAGTTTTTTAGTTCTCAATCAAGAAAGATCAATACTAAACGAAAGACTAAATATTTCATATTTCCTGTATGAACGTATAAATTTTCAATTCAAGAGGACGAATTTTCGATACAACAGTTAAATTTTAGACTAAAAAAGATAACTCAAGAAAATAGTTGAAGTTTGAACCTGCAAAGATGCATTTTTACCAAGAATTTAACTTTTAATCAAGAGAGTTGAATTTAAAATCAAACAGTTGAATTTTCAAATAAAAAATATAATTTTTTAACCAAAAATGGAATGGTTACGCTTTGAGTTTATTAAATTAATTTTGAGGAGCAAAAAAACAAATTTTCAACAAAAGAAAAAGAATTTTCAACTGGGTGAGTTCAACTGCAAACACGAATTTTTAACAGAATAGTGAAATGCTCAACGAAAATGATGATTAAAAATAATAAGATTAACTTTTTGTTCAAAAATACGAATATTTAACCAAATACATGAATTTTCCACAAAACAGTTGAATTTTCCACCCGACACTATGCATGTTTAACAAAGAATTTAATTTTCTTCTTAGCAGTTAGTTTTTCAAATAAATAGTTTAATTTTTAACCAAATAGTTAAATTTTCTATTAAATAGTTGAATTTTCAACCAAATAGTTGAATTGAAAAAAAATCTACAAAAAATGAAATAGTCACATTTTTAGTTCACAAAATTAATTTTCAACCAAAAAACAAAAAGAATCTTCTGCTAGTTTAATTGAATCAGAAAAGAAAGATGTGTAACAAAATAGTTGAATCCACGCCCAAAAAGATGAATTTTTTAAAAAGGAATATTAATTTTTATACATAAAAAGACGAATTTTCAACAACATATATAATTTTTCCACAAAACAATTGAATTATTCTCCCAAAACCAGATAGTTTAACATTCTACCAAAATATTTAAGTTGATAGCCGATAAGATGAATTTTAAAAAAAGGAGAGTAATTCTTTCTCAAAAACGCAAATTTTCAACAAAATACATGATAACATAATTTTCTATCAGTTTAATTGAAACAGAAAATACAAATTTGTAACAAAATTAAAAGGAAGATTGAAGTTGTACTGAATTTTCTACCAAAGGAGTTGAATTTTCAACAACAACCAAATAGTTTCTCACAGAAAATATCATTTTCTACCAGATAAATTGAATTAGAAAGGAAAATTTTCAACCAAATAGTTAAATTCATAGCCGATAAGATGAGTTTTTAAAAATGGAGAATTATTTTTACCCAAAAACGAGAACTTTTAACAAAATAAATGAATTTTCCATAAGACAGTTACATTTTTCACCCGACTCTATGAATTTTCAACAAAAAGGTTAATACCAAGTGGTGAATTTGTTAAGTAAATAATTTGATCTTCAACAAAAGAGGTGAACTTTGTACCAAAATAGTTAAATTTTCAATTGAAAGAGACAAGTTTTCAACAGAAAATGGATTAGTTACATTTTCAGTTCAGAAAATTAATTTTCAAACGAAAACTCATTTTGTACTAGTTAAATTAAAAAAAAAGACGAATTTTTAACAAAATAATTAAGTCCGCAGCCAACAAGATAAATTTCCCAAAACGAAGATTAATTTTTTACCCAAAAATGCCAATTTTTAACAAACAAGATGAATTTTCCACAAAACAGTTGAATGGTTGAACCGACACTATGAATTTTTGACCAAAATAGTTAAATTTTCACCAAAAAGATGAATTTTCTACCAAATAGTTGAATTTTCAAATAGAAAAAATCAATGTTCGATTTAAAATATAAATTTCCAATCAATAATAATAGAATAGTTTCATTTTAAGTTTTCAAAAAAAGTGGTTGAATTTTCCATTCTAAACATGAATTTTCAACTAAAATGATGAAGCTTATAATAAATTTGATTTTTAACAAAATAGTTCAAATTTCAACCAGGTAGTTCAATTTTCAAACACAAAAGATGAATTCTCAACGAAAAGTTTAATTTATGATACTTCAACCAAAAAAGATTTCAATTCAAATCAAAAACAGTTCAACGCAATAAAAAAAAAGAAAATAATAAAAGAAGATAATTTTTCAATTACAAATGACAACCACAACCAGAAAGAATAATTTTTAACAAAGTATTACAACTTTCAAGCAAGTTGTTGAATTTGTAACGAAAGAGTGGCATTTTCAACAGAATAATTAAATTTTCATCTAGGTAGCAGAATTTTTAACCAAAACAACAATTTAAACGACAAATTGAGAATAGGGGGAAATTTCTTGAAAGCCGAAGAAAAATCAGATATTCTTTAGAAATGGAAAAGAAGGGAATATGGGAATGTATGAAGTTTGTAACGTAATTCCACTGGAGTCTTCCTTTCGCCTTTCACAAACCGTAGTTTTTATATCACCCCCTCTCCCTAACTCAAATTGCTCACGTAATTTATGGACGATTCCAAAGGTGTTTATCTAAATACTGTATGATTTTCTAAGGGAAAATTTGGCCTGCAGTTCTAAACTTAAGAATCTAATCAAGATATGATTAATATTATATGTTATATTATACACTAATATTTTAATATAATAATTTCTAATGTTTCAAAACTCTGAGAGAGAGAGAGAATTACGTCTCTAAACATAATTTATGACTCTAAATTTTATACACCAAAGTATCGTCGATCTGCGTTAAAATAAACACCAAGATAGAACTCAACTCATGCGACGTTTGGCTGCGAAATACCATTTCACAGCAAAATTTTTAACCGAGAGTAAAAAATTAAAATTTTTGCTTCCGTCCAAACCTGGATAGCACAACAATTTCCCGAAATATTCCTAGAACATTTCAACGGAAGTTTCGGAGAATTTCCGATAAATGTTCCAGGAAGGTGCCCAAGGAAGGTTCGGGGAATTTTCTTGAGGAATTTATTAATTGAATTAATTAAATTTATATAATGCGAACATTTTCGACGAACATTCCTGGAAACTTTCTGGATACAAGGAGATCTATCTACTTCTGGGAACCTTCCTGCAACATTTTTGGAATTCTCCGATCCTCCCACTGGATGGGCCAGGAATGTTCAGGGAAACTTTTGTGCTATCTGGGAACCAAACGTGTAATATGCTAAGGTAATAAATGATACGATTTTAAACTATTATCCAGAAAATTGGCTTTCAAAAAATCGACGCGCGTTACACCATACGCGAAGTAATTGTTTTTTTTTCCAATTTTTGAGGTGTAACTTCTCAGGGCGCGGTAAGGCATATTTTCTCGAAGAACAAATCTATAAGAATCGTAACATCACGATCAAGCAAGGTAGCGGGAATTCAGGGAATTCACGAAAATCAAGGAATTCATGGAATTCAATAATTTCATGGAAACCAAGAAATTCACGGAATCCAATGAATACCTGCATCAACTCCACCATCACGCTATTTATTTTCCCCTTCAAGTCTGCCAGAAGAACACTAAATAGAAGTAAACTCAACGGGCACCCTATCTTCACCCTTAGCTTAGTTTTCACAAATATGTATCTTAGCCTTTCTATTAAACCTTCTTCTAATACTCTCTCTTTCACACCTGCCCGACCTGTTAACTGAGTCAAATGGAGCCCCAAAATCCACAAACAGTGCGAATAGTTTCCCTTTCTTTCATCCTATGTTTCTATTGACTAGATAGATGAGCCTGTGGTCTCCACCCCTTTCCTAAAACCCGTTTGGTTTTGTGTTAATCTTCCCTTTTTCCCCTTTATCTTTCTAACCTCCTTCTGAGCACTTGCAGGCAAAGTTTATATCCCACCGTTATGAGCGTGCTACCTCTATATTCCTCCACCCTTTTGAAATTCTTCCTTCCTAATCAAAAGAACTACCAGCCCTTTCTTCTATTCATCCAGCCTCCTTCTCTCCTTGCTTCTTTTCAGCCTTGAAATCTACTCACTTTATCACTCCCCAATCCCTCCGTTCCTTTGCCGCTGTCTCTACCTCTTGCATGTATCTTTCTTTTTCCTTCTGGCTTTCCTACTTTATCACTCTTTTGTGCCTTTTCTTTCTCCTATTGAGTTCCTCTTTTTCCATTTCCCCTTTCCTCCATTTTCTTATATTCTCCTTCATCCAATCTTTACTTTTCCTAAATTCATCATCCCACGAACATCCCATACCCCCCTCCCTCTCTTCATCCTCTCGGTATCACTTCTTCCCTTATCTCATCAATCATTCCTTTAAGTTTTTCTAGCAGCGTGTCTACTCCTTCCTCTTCCCGACTTCCTACCTTCTCGTTTTTTATATTTTGTCTCTAAATTCTCTTAACGTCTCCACCATCTAACTGCCCATTTTCAATTCCATCTCCCTCTTTCCTTTCTTTATCCTCGTACCGCGCTTTGGGCAACCACATCCGAATGTCGCGATCACTGGAAAGTGCTCTGAGCCTATCTCATTGCCCACCTGCATTCTAACCATCAGCTTCCTTATTCTTTTTTCTGTCAGAATGTAGTTTATTACGATGTCCACAATATTCGCGTACGTAAATTCCCCTTCTTTATCCGGCCTGGTGTTACCGATAAAAATAAACCACCCCGCTTTACCTCCTGATCCGTTCACTTATGTTTCAAGTTTTTTATGAAGACCTCCTTTTCTCCATTTCACACCTCTATCTATTGTGCCCTACGCTCGCGCGACAAACTTCATGCTCGTTGATAACCCACTCTGTATCCTGCTTTTTGTGCAACCTACTATTTCCTCTTTGCCCTTTGTTCCCCTTCCATTCTTCCTTCAACCTCAATTTGTCTTAAGCTCGTTCTTACGTTCATTCCTTAGCTACTCTCTCTTCTAGCAGTTTCATTTCCCTTTTCTATATCTTCGGTCTCTCTTTTCCTTTCATCATCTCCCGTTTTCTTCCCTTCACTGAGAACGCTCATGCTAATATTCCGGCTGGCCGACTGTTGCCACTTATATGATAAATCCCTCAACCGCAAACTCTGCGATTTCGACCTACCCAATCTTTCAAAATTAGTTGGCCTTCCGCACCTATGCTCCTTTCCCCGACTCGGTTCTGCTGTGGCTACGGGACCAAAAGGCGTCGCGAACGTCTCATCTGCACTACCTTCGATAGTTGTATCTTCGTCTGCGATATCCCGCAGCCCCACCTCCTCTTTCGCTCTTTTTGCCATCACTGTCCCTATTCTATTCGCCGTTCTTGCTCTCTCTCCTTCCGGAGTCATGCTGTGGATTCCGTATAATCGACGTGCTGTTAAGCGACAGTTATCTTAAATACTTCTCCCCAGCACACCTGTCACTTTCTTTTGCACCCCATAACTTTAGAAACTTTACCAAAAACTCACCTTCTTATTCTAATTTCTTCTTTTCTTCTGTGAAATATGTAGCTGAGTTTACTCCTTCACCCTTCACACCCTCACGATTCCTACTTTCTGACAAATCAGCCAATGTCCCACCGAGTTCAACTTGACCTTAAAATCAACTCTCACGAATTTTTATATTTTTTAATGAAAAGCACCCCGCACTAAATGTATGGAAAAATGACTTTCGTTGGATTTGGGTTAACCTTAGTAAATATGTAGGTTATAAGGGCCAAATGAAATATCCCTGCCAAAATATTCAGACAAATGGACAGTTTTTGAGCTATACGACACTAAACGCTTGAAATCCGTGAAAACAATGAATCCCTATATAAGCTGGAAGGGTTGAGAAGACAGCAGAATGAAGTTAGTGCAAAATGCGAGTTTGATAATGGTGGTGGGAAGTGATTTCCTGGGAACGCTTGTCCCAAGAAGACCTATCCAATAGTGTCTTAAAGCATTTCATGTTTTTTTGAAAGTAGAAAGTGATTTCTTGGTAAGACCTGTCCCAGGAAGACCTGTCCGAATGTGCTTTCAAGCATCTTCTATTTTTTTGAATTTTACTATTAACCTAATATTGGGAGGGTAATAAAGCCAAACAAAATTCCAAAGGTTCTGCTTGTCAGTGTACGAAACTTAACTAGGAATAATCAAATAAATAAATATGCTTATGTTTTGTTTTTGAAGCCGTCGCAGTCTTATTCTTGGCCACTATCCCGGTAAGTCTTACTTTATTTAGGGCAATGTATTTGCAATTTAAATTTATCGAACTATACAAACTTTGATAAATAGTACTTCTTTGGTTAAAAATGATATTTTCTGCAGATTACTCCGACGGAGGCCATATGTTATAAATGTTCTGTAAGTAAAAATAATTTTACCTGTTCTTTTCCATGTTGGAAAATGATTGTTTTTCCCAAACCCATGAAATCTGATTGCAGATTCTCGTAATCTTGGCATGTGAATCGAGAGCCCGTTCGCCACTAGAGATAATCGTTAAATGTAGCAAAAATAAGTTTTTTGTTTGGTGCAACAAAACTGTTCTTCTGATATTCATTTGTTTACATGAAAGAACCGTTCTAAGTCGCCTTTTTCTGAATATACAATTATTTTTGAAATTTTGCCGTCCAAAGTAAGGGTGCGGTAACTACATTCGACAAAAAAGATACAAAAAAATTTTTCTCATCTACCAACATTTTTCAAATTTTAAATTTCTATCAAATGGGGGCAGCAGAGATGTTGAACGATTTTAAAACAAAAATTTGGGGCGTTTTGGACCTTTACGAAGGTAAAGTTTCCGCACTAATAGAATTTCCTAGTACAGAATTACTTTTTCCAGCATAAGCATGAAAATGTCGCTTTTTTACGCCTCTTTTCCTTTCGTAAACTGGCACTTTGTAGAGCTTTATTCGCAACTGCTTTAAAAATACTTTTTATAGCTGTTTTCATGAGCACTTTGAAGTGCGCATCTTAACAGTCGCGTAGCGCTGTAAAACTTCAGGGTTTTGTGTTACCATAACCTCAGTGTGATGCGCGTCCGAGTGCTCGAGGTGAGCGGTTCGCATTGTGTGCTTCTCCTGACTTTATGGTACTGTTTGGAGAGTTTGTGGTGTGCTATGTCACTCCGCTCTGGAATTAAGTAAACATGAGAGTTTGAATTGTCTTTGAAATAAGATGTTTGTGCATTTATTTGGAACTATAAAGAGGACAAAAGTTTCTTTTTAGAACTTCGGATAGTGACTGAGCGCAATCAGATGTATATTCTCTTGTAAAACTATATTCAGCTTTTGGATTTGCGTTAACCTCTTGAATATGCTTTGGTGTTTGGTGATTGTGTGGTCTAATAATATGTAGCCTATAAAGTATTGGCTATTCCTTAGAGTTTTAGTACAACTTTAGAGTGACTCAATGGAAACCTTCATGCCTTATCTTTGCTGACAATATTTTACATGGGCTAAAGTCACCTATAACCTCTATTTTGCTTTCAACGTTGCCATGTTATGACTGAATATTACTCACGATCACAAGCTGGTATCGTATAATCTGTATTTTTATGTATACTTGGTGGTTATGGCCGCTCCTAGTAATTTCAGAAGTTCTGTGCTTTTAAGGATTTCAGTGAGACGCTCAATCCTGGTACTGGTATGCCCAAGGTTTGGCCGACTGTTCAGGCTTTGGCCTTGAAATCAAATTCGAGTAACACTGGTTTAGTTACGGATCAGAATTCTCCGAAATTACAAAAACTCAAGGATGATCTGGTGGCTGCTCATATTCCTCCAGTGGAAGTTCTTCTTGTAATTGCGATTGACGAATCTGATCCAATGAACATGCTATTCTCAAAGCTTGAGTTTGAAGTGGATCTTAAAACCTGTAAGGCGAGGACCTCTCTGGGGTTGGATGGTATTGCTTATGAGATCATAAGGTGCTTCTTCTCGGGTGTTCTAGACTTTATCTGTCTCCTCTTTAATAGGATGTTTGCGACTTCTATATATCCGGAAGTCTGGACGGAGACACTGGTGATTGTTATTCCAAAACCTGATGGGAAGGGAATTCGCCCAATATCTCTGACTTATTGAATGGGAAAGCTGTTCGAGAGGCTTGTTCAAGGAAGTATGGAGTTTATGGCCGAGAAGAGGAACTGGAAACCTAGGTTTTAGTATGGCTTTCTTCGAGGTAGATCGGCTCTTGATTGTGTGGCCTCAGTTGCTTCTGATGTGATTCAGGGTCTGGGTGAGGCAGAACCTACCTTGGCTCTTGCTATTGACATAAAGTTTGCCTTCAATGCAGTTCTTCCCGTGGGTGCTCATAGATAATCTCAGGGAATTGCAGGCTTCAGGATTGTCCCCCGAGGGAAGTGAGGGCCTGGCGGTATGCGGAAGACCTGTTATTGATGGCTAAAAATCGGGACATATGGGCGGCTTTGGAACTTCTTGGAAGTGCAGTTATAATGCTCTTGATTTTTCTCAAGTCACTGGGTCTATCTATATCACTACCAAAATGCCGGCTTTGTGTCTTCACAAGAGGTCGTGTTGTTCTGGAGGTGATCACACTTGTAGTTGAGGGGCAGGAAATAAACTGTCAATCTACCTTCATGTACCTGGGGGTTGTGTTGGATATGCGTCTTACATGGGCTCCGCACATTAAATACATTGCAGGCAATGCACTCCGAGCTATTAATGTTTTGCAGGTTATTGCAAAGGTCTCATGGGGCGCTGACCCATCCACCCTGGAGCTAGTGTATAGAAATCTCGTCAGAGGTTGCTTTGAATTGGGTGCCCAGCTTTTCTCGTGTGCTAGTTCCTCTGCACTTAATATTCTATCGGCTAACAAACCTCCCCTCAGTATTCGTAGAGCTATGCTTTCTCGAAGGTTCCTGCTACGAAATTTAACATGGCGTAACAACGCATTAACACCAAGATTGCAGTTAATTACAGAAAAGTGTATTTCGGAGGATCTCCGTCAGAGTAAAAGGAGAAGAAAAAGAAGAACTTTTAGGGTTTGGTTAGACAAGACAGTCTTAAGTCGGTTGACTCAGCTTTGGCTTTCGACAGTTTCTATTCAGTGGCATGCCCGGCCTCAAGGTGCATTTTTACCGATGGTTCGGTTGATTAGACCTCTGAGATTTCAGGATTTGGTTTTTATATTCCGGAGCTGGATTTCAAATTTGATCTTCCCCTACAGTGGGGCACTTCAGTTCTCTCGTCTGAGCTGTACACGATCCTGTCTGCTGTCAGTTATGTTCTGAAGAGGGAGATAGGAAAGTTTGTTATTTTCTCGGACTCTCAATCGGCTTTACGCTGTATCAGAGATAGGTTCCTGGATCCCCGGGGCCCCGTTTAGCACGAAAGATTGGTGATCTTTCGGCAAAGGCTTCTAGAAGTGGTCACACAATTATGCTGATATGGATCCCTGCTCAATGCTGAAATCTCGGGTAACGAAGTCGCTGATTTATGTGCGAGACCTTCAAGACTTCTGAACTTTAGATTACAAACGGGTCTGGAAAAAGGGTATATGGTCGGCTGTATCAAGGAGGACTTTGAGTCTTGGTGCTCGCGCCTTTGGCCTTATGAGAGAGACGTGGACAGAAGAAGAGAATATTTTGACCATATTGCATTTAAGACTCCTAGGACTTGGTTTAGGGGTTTCAGGTTCTCTAGAAGATACATGAATCTGCTTACGCGGCTGAGAACTTCTCACATTTGTACGAGTACTCACTTCCAGAAAATAGGTTGGATTTTGCCGGGTGAATGTGGTTGTGGTTACGGGTTCCTAGATCTGGACCATTCAATCCATGAGTGTTCGCTTCTTTCGGAAGGTAGACCAGTTTTCCTGGGCTATCTTACTAGCCGGTTTCCGGTCAGATCCTTTAAGCAAGTGCGCCATGCGAGATTGATATTAGAACCAGCTACTGAAGCAGTTAGCGAAATTTATTCTTTCTAGCACACCCTCAGAACTGTGCTAGAAAAACGAAAGGCTGTGCATAATTTGTTGTTAGATAATTTAAAATCAGCATATAAGATCAGTTGCAGTAGCACAAGAATTATCCACATACCAATCCTTACTCTCGGACCGCCTATTTCTTTGATAAGTCCAGGTCACCTCGGCTCGCCATTTCCTTAAGTGCGAAGTATGGGTGCTCCAATAGTAAGGTTTGGTGTGTCGATAATTTGCTCAAGTTGAAATAGTTTCCTGACCTGTCATAAAGAACGCTTCACAAAACTTTCCCTAAGCATGCTTGGAACATTGTAATTGAAAGTTTTGAGAATTTCTGAAAAATGTTCCAGGAAGGTTCCCAGAAGTATGTAAATATTCTTTGGGAACCTTCCTTGCTGCGCGACATTTACCTACTTCCGAGAACCTTCGAAGAATGTTCATGAAATATTTTCCCATTAGATGAAATTAATTAATATAATGCGAAAATTTTTCACGAACATTGTTGGAAACTTCTGGGAACCTTGCTTGATACGCAGACATTTATCTAATTGCAGGAATCTTCCTGGACCATTTTTCGCGGGATTTCCGTGAAAATTTGTGGAATTATATTAAATTAATTAATATGAGTCAGCTTGTCTTCGGCTCAACATAAGCTCCGTCTCCCTCGTCAAAGGCTGGCTTACAACTATACCTTCGGCTCGTGTACGTCTGCGCCTTCGCTTCTCGTACGGCTTATCAATTTCTCCTGCTGAAAAAATCCTCCTTGGCTATAAAACCCAGTTTTACGCGTCTGACATATAAACTACTATTTATTCGTCCCATCGTTTTCCGCAGTCAGATTTCATCGATCAAATTTGGCAAAAAATGACCACTTTTTTTACAGATGATCTTCTTGGGTTCGAAAGTATGTGTAGTTCAAAATGGTCAAGGCAGGTGGTGGTTCAAACGGACATTCGCCTGCTACGAGAAATACTGCCCTTCACGTATGTTTGTCTAGAGTACTTTATTATGTTACAAGTGCGTGGTTGGTGTTACACATAATATTTTATTGCAAAATATGACAAAAAAATAGCGATTTATCATGTTCGAAAAGTGTGCGAAAATTGCTAAATTAGACCTCTGTGAGATTTGTTAGCGGAAATATGGTGCTCCAGCACAATTCTGCGTGTGGAAATATACCAAAACTGGAAAAATGTGTATTATTTTTATTATACAAACACGAAATATCGCCATTTTCATGCATGTGTTAAAAGTAAATTTTGTTATTATTTTATTATTAATTTTTTAAAGGTTTTAAGATACTTCTTCTACAAATGTTTCTCTTGTAAGCACTCGATTTTGATGTTTATTTTGTAGAAATGGTAGGTATTGAATTTTCACGATAACGATGGTTAGTTACTTTTACTTTCTTTTCTCAACGATGCAAAATATAAACAAATAATGAGGCAAAATTGGCAATTTCAGCTTTATGAATTTTTATGTTAACGAAAAATGCTGAAATAAACTCACTATTGGTCAGAATTATTCTAAATGCACTTATTGAATGTAAATAATTCTATTAAGATTTACCTGAGTTATAATAAGCAATTTTTTAAAAGAATTTTCATAAGTCACAATTTTTAACTGAGAATGAACACAAGTTAATACTTCATATTTTTATAAACATTTTTGCAAACAAATTCTTTCCGGATGAGTTTTTCTCAAAGCTAGATAGATTGTTTTAGACCTTTTTATTAATAAAAACTTGAATTTATAATTGTTAGCTACAAAAAGCTACTTACATAATTTTTGAACCATTAGAAAATTTCTTTTTGAATTTTTACCTCTAAAGAGAAGAGGAGATGTCAACCAATTTCAAAAAAAAAATCGCTTTCTTTGGACGCCAACCCACAACTTTTTTCCATCAGTTCAAACAATTCCATTAATTTTAGTATTTTCACTCCTCGATTCTCTGTGCCTGCGAATTTCAAATTTTTGTAAAACTTTTTCTGCAAGATTAGAATACATATTCACTAATAGAAGTAGTAGTTGATTACACTATACGATTGTGGGTTAAAAAATCTGATACGCGCTCGGTCTTTGTATTTCCCCCACATTTGTGCACAGACCATTCAAAATTATAGGTCAAGGCTTTTATTTCTGCACATCAGTCCGGAACTGCTTATTCGGATATTGCACAATAAAGTACAAATTTTATTTTCTGTGATTTTTAAAATATTTTTTCTTTACTTTGCATTAATTTTTGTTCTTAGCTACATTGACAAATATATCATGTCAATAAATGTATATTATTGCAATTCATAATATGCATTGTTATTGAAACACACGGTTTTTTCATTTTCTTGTTTCTATAATTTACAAAAGTGCGTATCCCATAAAAAATAATTTGGTTAATCAACATTTTATTTCAACTTGTGTCATTTTTCCATCAATTGAATTTTTTTATTTTTAATCTAATTTTTTACGATTAAAAGAAAATCTACTCGTCTTACCTGAAAATAATCAATAAGAAATTCGTAGATCCTTTTTGGGTGAACAACCTTTGCCTATTAATTTTTTTTCGCACCTTATGTCATTTTTCAAAAAAAAATTTTTTTTTCATTTTCAATGTTACTTTTTACAATTAAAACAAAAGTTACGCGTCCTGTAAAAAATTGATTATAACAAATTTTTACCGTTTTTTGGGCGAACAACTATTGTACATTCATTTGTTTCATGGCTTGTTTTGTTTCTCCAAAAATTCAATTAATTTATTTTTAATTTTATTTTTTGCGATTGATACAAAAACTACGCGTTCCATTAAAAAATGATTAATAACAAATATATATATATATATCATTTCTAAGTGAATAACTTTTACCTATTTATTTTTTTCGTAACTTGTGTCCTTTGTCCAAATTTTTTTTTTTAATTTTAAATATTGTTTTTTACAAATAAAACTAAAAGTACGAGTCCTATTAAAATTAAATTCACAAACAATTCTTAGATCTTTTTTGGGTACACAATTTTTGTTTTCTCATATTTTTTCTTATCTTGCGTAGTACGACAGCAAAATTGAATTGCTGAATTTTAATTTTTTTGTGCGATCAAAATGTGAATTTTTGATTTTCAAAGCAAATTCGAGAAGTTGTTATGATAATCTTGTAGGGCTTTTAAGAAACAAAGTTTTTTCTTTGCTTACTTTTTTTTATATCGTGCGTTGTTTGGCTTAAAATTTTTATTTTCGTTTATTTTTTTGAATTATGCAATTGTTATAACCATGATAATTTTCTTTTAATCGACAATAGTAATTAGATGAATTTTTCAACTTTCCGAGTACTACGCACAGCCGTACAGAGTATTTTTAAATCTTAAATAAAATAGTCTCCAAAATTTTGAAAATCCTCCAACTTTTTGAATTTTCATCCAAAATAGCTGGATAACGAACATGACCTTCAGTTTCCGATACTAAAAAAGTATATCAAAGGCCAATCTAATGTATTAATTTTTTCAAAATATATCGTGCTTATAGGCAGACATGCATACATACAGAGCGACACATTCGTAAAAACCTGTTTTTCGTGTTCAGAGAGTCTCAAAACATGAAAATTTGACCAATTATGTTTGTGGCACAAAACTGTAATATACTATTGCTATTAAATAAAAAGACTAATTCTATTAAACATATGTCTAAGCGAGCTCTCTCTGTAATGTTGTCAGGCGTATACCCTCTGTATGGCTGATTTACCCGACTCGCTTTGGTTTGTTTACCACAGGCGTATCTCGCCCGCGCCTACCCGCCTACCTTTATAAGCAACAAGAATCGGATAGTCAAACAAAAAAAATCCTGTATGGCAGTATCTACTCCAGGAATAAAATAGGGTTAATTTACACAGAAAAAACTAAAGTTAAATTTTGTTGCATGTAAAATTTTCCTCGGTTAAAGTTTACATGCTATTTGGCGAAAGATTATCCTACGATGGAATAAAAGCTGTCGTCTGCTACGCCCTTAGC